>JABUIW010000065.1:208313-248478 GCA_013363375.1 Menidia beryllina
AGGTGCGCACGTGCCATGCCGTGGTCCGGCTCCATGGAGTGATGCTTTCTTTCTTTCTTTCTTTCTTTCTTTCTTTCTTTCTTTCTTTCTTTCTTTCTTTCTTTCTTTCTTTCTTTCTTTCTTTCTTTCTTTCTTTCTTTTCAGTTTTGCGTGGGGGCGGGGGGGGCACGGTCCCGCAAAAGAGTCTCCCAGTGTGCGCCTCGACATCCGGTCGTCCCACCAACCAGTTTCCAAAACCTTTTCCGTTCGCGTGCGCAAAGTTCTGGAGTGAAACGAATAATAGGAAAGACTGGTGGGCAAATGCGCGTCCCTGAAACATCCACGAGTTGCGTTTGGTCCACCAAGCAGTGTGCCTTGGCTCTCTCTCTCTCCCTCTCTCTCTCTCTTTTTTTTTTTTTTTTTTTTTTTGTCTAGTAGGCCTGGAGCTGCTGCGTCAGGATGAGCTGACAGCCGCTGTTGACGTGGTCCATGACCTTTTGCTTGAGCAGGGCCAGCTCGTCTCGCAGGACGTTGGCGGAGGAGACCAGCTCCGTGTTCTGGCTCTTCAGGTTCTTGACTCTGTCCTCCAGCCGGGAGATCCTCTCCAGCTTCCTTTTCCGGCACTTGGACGCGGCCACCCGGTTCCGCATGCGCTTGCGCTCCGCCTTGATGCGCTCCTGGGTCTCCATGTCGATGGGGGACAGCGGCGGGGTGTCCCCGGACATCTCGGGCACCGTCTGCGGCTCCTCCTTGAGCGCCTGCAGGCGCGCGTGCTGCGCGGCCAGCTGGCGGTCCATGTGGTTGCCGGACGGCTCGTGCTGCGGCGGCGGCGGCGGGGCGGCGTGGAAGCCCGCGGCCGGGTGTGGGTGCCTCTCCCCGGCCGGCGCGGAACCGGACGCGGACCCCTGGGTCCGGCCGAAAGCGGCCAAGTTCGTGTACTCCGGGGGCTCCGCGCGCACCGTGCAGCTGTAGGGGATCCCGCCCGCCTCGCACGCACCGGGACCGGGCGCCACGCCGCCGGTGGCTGCGCCCGGCTGCGCGTCCGGGTGGGCGCCGGGGATCTGCTGGTAGTGGAGCTCCGCCAGAGCCCGGACGAAGCCCTCGGCGAAGCCCTCCTGCTCGTCGGTGATGTTCTTGGGGCAGACGAACTGGGTCGGGGTGGGGGTGGTCAGCCCGTTGCACGATTGGATGATCAGCCTCTCCAGCTCGGGCGAAGCCAGCTTGAGTAAGCCCACGTCCGGGGACGTCAGGATGTCCAGGGCCTTGGCCCCCAGGTGCGGCTTGAAGTTTTTCGGGTCGTTCAGATTGAGGGTCATGGTCTGCTTGAGGGTTTTGGGGTTGAACCCGTAAACGGCCGTCCCGTCGTGTTGGGAGTTGGAGGCGTTTACGGCTTCGTCGTAGAATGTCGCTTCCATTTTTCTGGACATAAAGTTATGATCGCCCCCTGAGGGAGTTTCTTTTTCTCTCTCCTAGGAAACGGTAATCAAAAAAAGTCCACGATCGACTGTTTACATGCGTCCCGTGACGGTCTCTCCGCTGCCCCGCGGCAGAATCTCGCCTATTGTTGAACTTCAACTCACTTGACAACTTTGCGTCCCGAGAAAACTTTTCTTTTGTGCGCTTCGCGGTCATCGACAAGAGAGAGTAGGAAAAAAAAGGACCCTCTTCCCCCGCCGCCGAGTGGATTTGTTTTTTTTTTTTACACCTTCAGTCCTCTCTTTGATTTCTCCTCCCTTCCCAAACTCAAAACAGTGCCCTGAAAACGGGTAATACTTTCAATCACTTCCAACGTGGAGACGAACTTTATCCACCTCTAAGCTGCAGCTCTACTGAAAATAACAATGATGTCACTTCTACGGCCCGTGATTGGCCGGAGATGATTCGGTGGGCAGGGGCTTTCTAATGACATGCACGTTGCTCTGACAACCCGGCCTTGTCCCCGCCCCCCCCGCGGTGGCTTCTGGGATTAGGTAATGCGGACGGTGGAGCGATGGACTCTGGGATTACGTAGTGTTTTTGAATATTTAGTTACCCGCTCAATTTCTAATGGTCCGTCCCGAGCACGACACGTTGGAGTCGGAAGACGTAATTGACGCGACGCGAAGACGAACAGCCAAAGCCAAAGCAAAATAAAGTGTTGTTTATTCATTTAAAAAAGTTCTAATCGAATAGATGTGACTAAGAGGAACCATATAAAAAAAATAAAAAATAAAAAAACAGTACAGTACAGGAAGTGAGTGCTGTTTGGCTCAGATAGGATAGTTAAAGATAGAGGGCAGAACACGAGCCTGACCTACATCTAGAGCTCGTTTAGTAGGGAATTTATTTTAAGGAGATAGGTTTTTATAAAGAAGGAATAAATAAAGAACCCCACCCCTCCCCTAACTAGCCAGTTGAATTCTAATTTTACAATTCGTGGCACAAAGATAGTGATCTGTTTTTTTACTGAGCTGTAAATCTCATATCAAATTAACGACCGCCCATAACATTTTACATTGTGCAATTACCTATATGACATAACAAAATCAAGTCAAATGCAAAACAAGTCTATCATTACTGCTTCTACTGGAGCTGAAAGGGGGATTTGTACAACGCTGAGTAGGAAAGACATCAGAAAAGATATTGTTGCTGCCTATTTATCTGGGAAAGGCTGGATATTTTTGGAGTTTCGGAGAGATTATTCACGGGAGGAAAATGGTCAAGGGCGGTTGTCCATTTTCCCTGAGAATTCACACGAAACGGAAAAGGAACAGAAAAGTAAAAACTCAGGTCTGACCCTACAGGCATCGGTCAGCCGGTTAGATGTTAATGCACCACACGTTTACTCAGAACGCACAACCACATTGGCAAAAAACCTCATGTTTACAGTAAAAGCATGGTGGCGGGAGAATGGTGATATGGCCACAGGACCCGGACGCCTCACAGCCACCGAGTCCCAGATAGCCTGTAAACCTGAGTGGGATAGGGCAGGTTTGATCTTGGCCTGTACAAGTAGTTTTAAATCTGTCTTTTCATTGGACTGGACATGTGCCCACCGCACGCCGGCCTTTGCCTACAGGCCTCATTGTTTAACGTGAGGCTACAATAATGACCGATGCCGGTGCCGGCGCAGTCCAGTCTGTCGGGTTTCTTCTGTTGTATTATTCAACGCGCTCTCCTCAAGCCAACTATAAATAAGTTAGCAGCCCCTGTTGAACTGGGATAACCAGAGCGCCTCGAGGTCAACGCTCTTCACGACACGCCCGTTTGGAAATATTTGAAGCCCTTAAAGAAGGGACAGAATGTCGAAATGCTTCAGAAACATCCATCCATTATCAATACCGCTTATTCCCTGTTGGGGTCGCGGGGGGAACGGGAGCCTATCCCAGTGGTCAACGGGCGAGAGGCAGGGTACACCCTGGACAGTTTGCCAGTCCATCACAGGGCCACACACAGGACAAACAACCACTCACATTCACTCCTAAGGGCAATTTCCCCAATCAACCTAACATGCAGGTTTTTGGACTGTGGGAGGAAGCCGGAGAACCCAGACACAGGAAGAACATGCAAACTCCACCCAGAAGGGTCCTGGTTCCCCCGGGATTCGAACCCAGAACCCTCTTGCTGGGAGGCGACAGTGCTAACCACCACACCACCGTGCCGCCCGCTTCAGAAACATGTTCTTCCAAATGATGGTGGAAAATTTTCTCCCCTCGTTTTGCATTTTTCTTTCCGTCTCATCTGTTTTTTTCTAACCGAGGTGCAAAACCTCTGTGTCCTTTGCCTCCTCGTATCAGTCTGTGCACCTGTGTCAGGACCACCGGCGGGGATTTTCCTCCCAAACGGCCGCTGCGCTTCCTGTTTCCCTGCAAGCTTTTCCCTTCTTCCGTGGGCCTGACAGGGTCGCCTTTAGAGAATAGCACCCCCACCCCACCCCACCTCTTTCTTTTTTCTTTTTTTGTTTTTGCCCAGGCCAGCTGTTTCCACTGCATGGAGTTTTCTAATCAGGAGCTGGCCCAGTTGCCCCCCCCCCCCCCCCCCCCCCAACAGGACCCACTGGTGTTGTTGTACAGAAATGGAATGGTCCACTGCCCCGTAATGAGACCTAAACACAGAGAAAGGTTTGCGGTGCGCGTGTTGATGTTATCAACAAAGCTAAAGTTTTGATTGCCCTCCGTGGCGGACTTCAGGGGGACGCGCAACACTGGAGCACTGTGAGAACCCAGAGAGACAGATGAGATTTCAAACACTGTCCACGCAGTGTTTGTCGAAGACCATCTGTTTCTTCCTGTCCCGCAGCTCAGTTTGTCTCTGCACTCCATCTCCGCTGACCGTTCCCGATCCAAACACGCCGGCCACGGCCAGCAGGCACTTCCTTTAGACAGCTGCTTATCTCCTCTAAGAAAACAACACAATTGTGTAAGTAGACAAAGTGTTTTCCAGAGGAATGGGGACAGTCGGAGGGGTTTCAGTGGCGGCCCATTGTGTGAACCCCTTTCCAAGAGTCTGCTTTGAAAAATAGTTTGCTTCCAGATTTGCCTGTGAGTAATCGCAGAGGATGGGAAACGGCAACGGCTGTCTAGAAGTGATATTAAGCTGCAACAGCTAGTTATGAAATCTGTTTTATCTGACTTAGACTTTGACTTAGACAGTACTTTATTGATCCCTTGAGAAGACTCCCGCAGGAAATTAAGGTAACCAGCAGCTTAAAGGGCAAAAAGTATCAAGTTAGAATTAAATTAAGCAAAAAAATACAAATAAATAAATAAAAATACAAAAATCTGGACACCAGATATGAATCTTTTCTACCAATGTATTGTTTAAATGATTATTCCATAATTCTCCATTTAAAAAAAAATCAACTGCTCCCTTATGTTGAAGTAAATTATTTATTTGGCTTCTTTTTTTGTCTTAGAGAACGTTGACTGATTAGAGTAATATTTGCTTCTTAGAGTAAACAAAAAGCTTCCTCTGTTTATCTGCTTTTCAGCACTACAACAAACAATCTGCAACCCCGACTTTTAGATCAATAAAATAAACAGGGTGAGACATTTAGCAATATGTAAACAACATAATGAAATGTCATAAAGTGGCATCCTATTCAGAATAGAACAAAGGAATCCCATGGGAAATATGAGTTCAGCTTGAATCTGAGGGCAGGAATAAAGGAGAAAAAACTGGGACAGATTTATGTTTTTCAAGTTTTTAGCATCCAAGAGACCGGTCGATTAACCTTTTTAAGCAGACTGTTGACCCGTCTCACTGCACATTCTGGCTCTTCTGTGGTCCTGGTTTTTTTTTCTTTGGCCGTATTTAGGTTTTACTATGAACAGAATGTTTTAGATCCAGCACCTGGACTATAAAGTCATGTCTATGCCTATGTGTGTGTGTGTGTTTTGAAGTGACACGCTAGCACCCCCTTCCTCACTCCGATGACGTGATCAGGATGGAGGGGGCAGCCGGTACCTTCAGACGTGGATGAGTAAGATCAACTTCACCAAGCAGCCAACAATCATTTTATTTGCACCCGAGAAAACATCCACCTGAGATTAATTCATTAAGTTTTCTTCTTATAGTTTTGGATGAACTCCTGCCTCATTTAAGAAAAAGGATTTTATGGATCATTGTGCAGGTTTTGGACATTTTTTTACTTTTAGTTTTTATTTTTCCTTCCAATTTGCCCTTTACATCCTTAGAGTTACCAATATACTGAGAGTGGAGTTTCAGTTAACAGTCAATATTACAATAAAAATATTTAGAATTATTGAGAAATTATTGGGAAAATAAGAGTGTAGAGTAAATACGATAAACATAAACAGTTTATGCGTATTAAAATTATTCCCTTGACAGATACAGTGTTGGTGTGACTTTAAAATATGGTCATTTATTAAACTAGCGATTGGGTGGTAATGCGCGACTTTGTCGCGTTTGTTCCCTTTGGCTTCCCGTACAAGCCGTCCCGTTTTTACACTGCACAGCTCACCGGTGAGAAACTCAAAACTACAAACGTGAACGTTTCCCGGACTGTAATGTTGTCTCGGTCCCTGTTTTGTCTCGAATATGTTGGGGAATGGGAGGGGGGATAATTTAGGGAAATAACGTTATTTGCTTTTCGTTTGTTTTGTTTGGTGTTGACTTTGTTTGTGTTTCGAACGGAAATCTGTGCACCCCAATAATGAAAATATTGTCCCTTCCCTGTCGCCGTTGCACTGGAGGGATTTCACGTCGAAGGATAAGATTAATGAAGACAGTGAAAAATACATTCCCAAAATTAATACGTACACGTCGCTTGTTAGCTTTCAACCATTTAACCTTGCGGGTGTCGACATTGACGGTGGGACCTGGTTAATAATCCACCGGCTCTCCCTCCTCTGCCCCCCCCTCAGTCCACCCAGTCCCCCTGGCTGCCCTCCGCATGGCAGAGCTCTTCTATGTTGGCGTGGACGTGGGCACGGCCAGTGTGAGGGCCGCCCTGGTGACCCGAGAGGGCCAACTGAGAACCACCGCGGAGGAGCCCATCGGCATCTGGGAGCCGCGGCCGGAGCACTACGTCCAGTCCTCCGCCGAGATTTGGCGGAAGTGCTGCACGGTGGTCAAGGTAGTTGGAGCTCTTACCCCGGATTGGTCCACAGCCCTCTCACAAAAAACATATATCTTCACTACAGTCTGTCACAAAAGCCGTTTTCGTGCCTCCCAAACTGAATTATTAATTATTCGAACAAATATCCGTTCCAGGGTCTATTTGATGTGACATTAATTGTATAAAAAGTTCTGAATCCCAAAAAAATGGCAAGAAATGAAAACAACAGGAGCCATTTTTGTGTTTGTGAGTGTGTGTTGTTGCGTCTAACTTGCAGAGAGTTACCCATGGTGTCCAGAAGAGCCAGGTCCGGGGGGTGGGCTTTGACGCCACCTGCTCTCTTGTGGTTCTGGACGAAGGTTTCCAGCCTGTGGCGGTCAATGAGGATGGTGAGGAATTTACCTACGTGAACACATTTAGACCTTTTGTTTGCTGAGATGGGATCTTGGCGGATCTTTTGCATCCATCGTGGCTATTTAAGGTTGCCCTGATAGCTCCAGATGGGATTTTTGTTTTTGGCCTTGCGGTTCGAAGCCCTCCAGCTGTGCAGTTCAGCCGAAGACAGATTGTTTTAGCTGTAATGCGAACCGAGACCTTTCTGACTCTGTAAGGGGAAAGGCCCTCCCTTGTAGTGAGGTCAGAGGTGCGAGCTGGCCTGGACGTGGTAACGATTCATGCACAAACGCTCTGAAAGATTTATACAGCTCGAGGTGTATTTACGAGGGGGTCAGCGCTTTGACTTTGGTACGCGTTGTTTCTAATCTGTACCTGCACTTCTGCTCTTGTCTTTTGCCCTCTCAGGTAACGCAGAGAGAAACGTGGTGATGTGGATGGACCATCGAGCCGCAGAGCAGGCCGCCCGGATCACGGCTGCCGGCCACCGGGTCCTGAGCAGGGTGGGGGGGGTCATGTCGCCAGAAATGCAACCCCCCAAGCTGCTCTGGTTGAAAGAGGTGAGAGGTGAGCGAGGTCACCACCCGGCCACCGGTGTCTTATGTTTGTTTTTTTATGGCCGCTTTTGAACTGGCCGCTTGCCTCGGTCAAATAAAGCAGCCAGCATCTGTATTCTGATTTATTTCTTTTGTTCTCCTTCTTTTTCTGACCCCTACGTTTGGCCGGTGCATTACACTTTTGCTGTCTCTTTATCAGAACCTTAAGGAAAGCTGCTGGGACAAAGCCGGGCACTTTTTTGACCTCCCGGACTTCCTGTCGTGGAAGGCGACGGGCTCGTTGACGAGGTGAGCGCTCCTGGAACGGTAGCAAGGTTGACTATAGCTGATCCCCTAAACCTGTAATCTTGAGTCATTCAACACGTGGAACGAGGGCGTGGTCAAATATGTGGATGTCTCTTTAACTCATTGGCTGCCAAAGACGTCTATAGACGTCAATTCAAATACAACCGTTGACTGCCAAAGACGTCTATAGACGTCTTTTATGTTTTTCAACGCGAGTGGCTTGGGGGACGATCTGCTAAAGCTTGTCCGTAAATATCGGCTTCTAGACAGAGTATGTACTAACACATTGACCCTCTAGGTGGCAGTGCCACTTTTGATGGGAGATGAGCATAGATTGTAGGCAAATAAGAAAAACGTAACGGTTCGCTATGAGAAAACATGTCGCCGGTGAGACGCAAGTCGAGGAAGAACGGAATAAGGTAGAAACACATTTTCTTTACTCTTACATTACTCTTTCTTTTGGTGTGTTCAGTGTTTAAATAGTCATAGCACAAACTATTCTGTGGCTCTTGAAAAATCAGTCAAAATGCTAAAAAAAACTCTGGCAGTATGGGACTCTCTGTTCTGAAAATGGCTGGCAGTCAATGAGTTAAAAACGTGCCCTACAGAGTTAATGATGACAGTGTTCTTGGTGATGTACTGTCCTACAGCTGTCCTGTAGGAAGTGCTGTCCTTGGATCAAATGTTTGTTTATAAGCAAGAACAGGGTAGCAGAGCCAGTTCCAAGTAATGTGCCCTTTATCGTGCACAGTTTTGTTTTTTTTCATACCGTTGCCCTCACATGGTGCTCTGTGCTAACCGACTCACTTCATCCTTCAGGTCTTTATGTACTCTGGTGTGTAAATGGACGTACTGCCCTCCAGAAGGATGGGACGCCAGCTTTTGGACAAGCATCGGACTGGAGGACCTTCTGGATAACAACTTCTCTAAAATGGGTGTGTGACTGGAAGTCGTTTGTTTTCAATCGTCTTTTTTTTGGGTCCGATAACCTCGGACAGACCCGAGCCTCAGCCTCACGGATCGCCGGCGTCTTTTCTGCCACCGCCCAGGCAGCGAGACGTGTTCTCCGGGAAGCCCGCTGGGAGACGGACTGACCCCGGAGGCATCGGCGGATCTGGGTTTAAACCCGGGGACGGCGGTCGGAGGCTCTCTCATCGACGCCCACGCCGGAGGCCTAGGTAACGCTCTGTGAACCACGTTTATCGGGGGAGGAAGCAGTGTTTTGGACTCCATTGTAATAGTGTAAAGTTCATTTTACAAGTTCATTTTAGTTTAAAGTTCATTCATCAATCCTAGGTCAGTTTGGACTACCTCATGACCGCGACTTCTCCATTTGTTATTCTCAAAGACCTCTCCAGTCCCAAAATGAACTTGATCACAGTCCGGTCTCTCTCCTTTAACAGTGGAATGCAACACGGTCACCACTGGCTATCCGAGCCGTCTTATCTTATCTGTCTTTCATTATCTCTCCTCCCTTGGGTCATTTAACCGTCTTTGTTCACGCTTGACAGGTTGTGTGCAAATGTGAAGCTAAAGTCAATTTGAAATTGCCATATCTGTGCCGACAGAGTAACGAGGTAGCAAAAGGCTCCAACGAGGAACCCGCCGCCCAGTTAGAATTTGTCCTACAATTACTGCTGGCTGCCCGTTGGTCAAGGAGTCACATGACCGGTCGGGTCATTCAATGGCGGCAGCAACAAACGTCCAGTTTTATTTGTTATTGTTTATTGTTGTGATCGCCTAAGGCACAATCGCACCCCTACAGCCGGGACATTGTGGTCGTGGGTCGTGGCGTGCGCGTCGCATGCA
Organism: Menidia beryllina; assembly: GCA_013363375.1. NCBI lineage: Eukaryota > Metazoa > Chordata > Actinopteri > Atheriniformes > Atherinopsidae > Menidia > Menidia beryllina. The sequence continues at coordinate 217,896 of JABUIW010000065.1, forward strand.
AATGGGGCGGCCCGCCTCAGCTCATTTGTAATGGAAAACCACCTAAACCGAGCCACGGTGAGGCGGGAGGAGCCCAACGGAACCGGATAGAGAGGGTGCAGATCGAAAAGTCAGATAAGACAAACGGGGGACGGGGGGGGGGGGGGTCCTGCTCATCTCAAGGCATGCAAGTATACAGTCGGCGGCGTATCTTAATGTCCCGCAGCTCACCTATTGAAATCCTTGAGGCAGTTAACTTCACGATACAAAAACACAATGAACCAAAACAACAGAGAAAATCTGAGGTGGACGCGGAGGAAAATGGGGAGTAATGGCTGGACAACTTGCATCCTCCTCGTTACTGACGTCTGTCCCGTGTGCCGGTTTCGTACGTGGCCGAGTGTGATTTCACAGAATGTATTTTCAGATTTGATGATCCTGTGCCAAGAGTGGCTCCCCCAAAGCTAATAAACAGAAGAGTTAATGAGCAGAACTACCAATATAAAGATCAGATCACTCGTTTCCAGTTGCGAGGCTCTTTGGTTCACACACTTGTTTTTGGTTCAAATTGGTTCAAAGATTCCTTGGCAAGCGGACCGGAGGGGAAAACAGGCCACAGCCCAGTCCCGAAGCTGCATATTTTTCCTCCTTTTGTGAGATTGTTGGAGGAAGAGCGTTAGGTGGGAAGACGTCCACATGGCTGGAAGCCGTAACCGGGCTTCTCTAAATAGTAAATAGATGCTCTGCCAGCTCCAGAAGTCCCCGTTTCCGTCGGCTGACGGCCGGCGTTCCTCTGGCTCCGACCTCCAGCCCATCTGGTTTTGCTTTGCTCGGCAAACTGCCGCTGAACTCTGCTCCCCGACCCCCGGCCGGAGCCTCTGCCAATCACGCATTGTTGCATCAGTCAGGGGTCAAAGCGCTCCGCGCCCTTCGGTTGTCCCGGGTGTCACCGCGGTGCACCCCCCTGACCCCTGCGTGTCGACCAGCCTCCTGCCAGCAAACTCGAACCAGCTTGACAAACATCATCCCTGCAGTTAGTGTCACCGCGGAGCCCAACGCCACGGTTACAGAGCCACTTCTAAAGGATTTAAAGCTTCTGACTCGCAAACGGCTTTGATTATTACCCGATGGGGCTAAGCAGTTCGGGACCTTCGTGGAGGGGGGGAAAAAAAACAAAAACAACTTCATTTAAAGCAATGTTTTTTTTTTCTCCTCTGCTGACAGCGAGCTCTGATAATTCTGATTGTCAGCGTTCTGCTTCCAGGTGTGATTGGCGCTGACGTGAGAGGTTTTCAGCTGCCCTGCGAACACCTGCCCATCACTTCACGCATGGCGATGATCTGCGGGACGTCGTCCTGTCACATGGCGGTCAGTGGTCTTTCCAACTGCTAATCTTTTGAAAATAAAATCGAAAGAAGATGGAAATTGAAAATGGCATTTGCATTGCGAATGACCCGAAACCACATATGTCAAGCTCACACAATGATATAGTGTCCCCAAGATAATTGAATGTTTTTATTAGAAAGGCCTGCTGGTAAAGTAGCTGCTCGCACTACAAATCCCACCATGCACTGTGACAGCTGCAGTGCTCTTCAAGACTTGTCAAGATCTTATCAAATGCTAGACAGGAAATTTTAGTCAGAGACAAGGATAGTTAAATCAAAATTAGAAGTCGACAAAAATTGGACTTCGAGAACAGGGGCTTTCAAAGCAGTGTTGAGGGGGGCGACGTATGGGCACAACTTATTTGGTATAAAGATCAACTCCGATGGGGATTTGACGCTTTTTGATTCTCGAGCAGTTTTCCCAAGATTGCGGCCCTCCATAAATGAAACTCACTTCTGACAGTCGTTCCCATTTTGTTTTGTTTGTTTTTTTCCCCATTTTAATACGAAGCCCGAATTATTAGTAAGCTCCGTCGAATCCCTCCTTTCTAATCCCCATCTGACCTCAGATCAGTGAGCAGCCTCTGTTCGTGCCAGGAGTGTGGGGACCCTACCCGTCTGCCATGGTGCCCGGCCTGTGGCTCAACGAGGGGGGGCAGAGCGCCACGGGACGGCTGGTCAGTCCGGAGATTTTCAAAGGATTTGTTTAGGCCATTTAAAAGGCCATTTAAATGTAGATGTCAAATTTAAATACAGTTTACGTGCAGAAACGTGCATATACAGTATACATCAGTCCACAGCCAAGCCCCCCAGCAATGTGTATTTGCCTTGTGTGGAAACATCTTTATCAGCATGTTCTGACATGTTCTTACATGTTCATTAAAGTTTAGAAAAGACAGAACTCCCTTTTGCAACGTGATTAAGTCAAAGGGGACATTAAAAAAAAAGAAATAGTTGAACATGAGCTTTGCTGATTCATGCATTACTCAGTCAACTGGAGTGACTGCGCCCTCCAAGTCACCGCGCGTGTCACCTTGTCTTTTCTTTTTTTCTTCCCATGTCGCCCATTCCTGGCTCAGATCGAACACGTAGTGAAGGGTCACGCTGCCTTCGCCCGGCTCCAGGAACAGGCCCAGCAGAGGTCAGCTTCCCCTCCCAAAATGACTCAGTCAGGCTGAGGTGTTAAGCCAACATTCCTCGGAACGGAAGCCCGATAGCATTTTTAGTCAGATAGAGTAACACTTACTTGATTGTGTCTTAATATTTGAAAAGAATTTCACAGAGAAGCTTTTTTTTTTCCATCTCAGAGTTCCCTTTACGGGCGAGAACATCTACAGCTACCTGAACGACCACTTGGCCTCGATGGCGAGCTCCGCCGTCGACCTGCTGGGATCGGGTCTTCACGTGTGGCCAGACTTTCACGGGAACAGGTCGCCACTGGCTGACCCCACTTTAAAGGGCATGGTAAGGGCCCGGCCATGACTAAATGCTTCCGAAATTGTCCTTTTTTTTTTGTTTTTGAATAGGGAACAGAAAAACAAAAGGATATGACACCGATTCTCAAATAGCCTTTTTATACAAGCCCAGACATGATCCAAAAAAGACCCAACAGGAAGGACAGGAGCCCATTTTTTCTTTTTTTGTAACATTGACATCTTTACATGGCTCGACAATGACAGATGAGCAAGTTGTGTTGGTAATCTATAAGTAGAGATGAAGCCCGGAGTGAAGTCCAGAGTGAGCATATTTTCTTAGCTGGACTCCCTGAGCGGCCTCCCAGGGAGAGCAGTGATTGTAAAAGCAAAGCAGCGGGGGAATCCTTCCGTGTTGCACCGCACTACAGCGATGGGTTTTACGGAGCTAGAAATGAGAGCAGATGTTTCACCTTCATGCTCTGGCTTCAAAGTGATAGTGTGTCCGGGTTATGATGACCGTCTAGTGCAGAGGGCTCTGGGTGGAGTGGTGGTTTGCACATGGTACAGACTACAGTCGCCCCACTCAGCCAGCTGGCTGTTGGCTACCTAAAGGCTCCTGTTTCAGGCCATTTAGTAGTCATGCAATACGGCCACTTGTAAAGAGAGGTTGGAAACATTCCAACGCTCAGCCTCTATGTGGACATAAAAGGTAAAGTCCTATAAAACTGACCATACTTTCAGATTCTGTGGTCAAAAATCTATAAGGGAAAAAACTCAATATTTTGTCCAACATGCTCCCAATGAAACGTTATTCGTTTTTATCCTTATTACCATTTAAGTCGCTTTGGATAGGAGGCACAAACCTAAATCTACACATTTTTAAACGAAGGGGGCAAAAAAATGCACATTTTATTGTGCAACTTGTAATTCTCCAGCTTGTTTATGTGGAAACGAGGTCTGAGATTGGCCGTGTGATTGGATGACCATCACGCCATCAGTAATGTAGCCGTAAAAAAAAAAACTGTTCGGATAAGTCATGTGGATCCAGATCGACCTTTAAAGTCAGGCGTACTTGTGAGTCATAATTTTGGACATAAATAGATCCTGTACGTCTGAAATGCGACCACTGTCTCCTGTAAAACAAGACAAACAAACAAAAAAAAGTTTGTCTTTTAACAGGAAGCACAGACAGAGGATCCCTGTCAGTGTTATGGTTAGGGTTCATGGCCAAACTATTATTAATGCTCTGTTAACTGTTCTACAGGTGATTGGACTGACTCTATCACAGACCTTGGATGACTTGGCTCTGCTCTATTTAGCCACCATTCAAGCCCTCGCTGTAAGTCCAAGGCCTTTTTTTGTGTCTGCGCAAATACGCCGGGGAAGGTTTGTTAGAGCTCCTTTGCCTGGTTTTCTCGTTTCAGATGGGTACGCTCCACATTCTGGAGGCCATGAAAGAAGCAGGCCATGACATCAGAACCCTCTTCCTGTGTGGAGGGTTGAGCAAAAATCCCCTGTTTGTGCAGATCCACGCTAACGCCACAGGTAGGCTCGGACCTTGGAGTTGGCAACACTTTTTCTTGTTTAAGTGTCATTTTCCATGTTTTATTTTTCACGATTCACTGTCATTTCATCATCTGAAAAGGTCCTTCTTTAGCCAGAGAGCAAAACCATGAGATAGAGAACTGCCATTAGACCTGCTGTACAGAACATTTCCATCATTCTCAACTAGAAAAAGTTTGGAACAAACAAACGCATCCTCTATTTGTTCCTGATTTGTATTAAAGGGCCTTGGTCATGCAGAGAAAAGAGACCTACTGAGCATAATCAATCACCATGCTATGGTGAGTTCATTTGGACAGACGTAGCAATCATCGAACTTTTGTGCCAAAGGGCCATAAAAAGGGAAATCCTTCAATTGGATGAAACAAAGAACTACTGTTACTTTTACCAATATGAAGCAAATTTGTACGACCGGAGTCAGAGTTTGGTTCGCATTGCCGGTAGTAAGTCGGATCCGTTTCCGGTGGGAGTTGGACTCCGCCAAGGTTGCCCTATGTCTCCGGTCCTGTTCATAACTTTTATGGACAGGATTTCTAGGCGCAGTCGAGGTGTTGAGGGTGTCAGTCTTGGTGGCCTTAGGATCGCATCTCTGCTTTTTGCAGATGATGTGGTCCTGTTGGCTTCATCAAGTCGGGACCTACAGCTCTCACTGGAGCGGTTCGCAGCCGAGTGCGAAGCGGCTGGGATGAGGATCAGTGCCTCCAAGTCCGAGACCATGGTCTCTCACCGGAAAAGGGTAGAGTGCCTTCTCCGAGTCGGAGCGGACGTCCTTCCCCAAGTGGAGGAGTTCAAGTATCTCGGGGTCTTGTTCGCGAACGGGGGTAGGGAGCGTGAGATCGATAGGCGGATCGGTGCGGCGTCTGCAGTAATGCGGGCGCTGTACCGGTCTGTCGTGATGAAGAGAGAGCTGAGCCTAAAGGCGAAGCTCTCAATTTATCGGTCGATCTACGTTCCCACCCTCGTCTATGGTCACGAACTTTGGGTAGTGACTGAAAGAACGAGATCGCGGATACAAGCGGCCGAAATGAGTTTCCTCCGCAGGGTGGCTGGGCTCTCCCTTAGAGATAGGGTGAGAAGCTCGGCCATCCGGGAGGGGCTCGGAGTAGAGCCGCTGCTCCTCCACGTGGAGAGGAGCCAGTTGAGGTGGCTCGGGCATCTGTTTAGGATGCCTCCTGGTCGCCTCCCTGGGGAGGTGTTCCGGGCTCGTCCCACCGGGAGAAGGCCCAGAGGAAGACCCAGGACCCGCTGGAGGGACTATGTGTCCCGGCTGGCCTGGGAACGCCTCGGGATCCCCCCGGAGGAGCTGGCTGAAGTGGCCGGGGAGAGGGAAGTCTGTGTTTCCCTGCTCCGGCTGCTGCCCCCGCGACCCGACCCCGGATAAGCGGCGGAAAATGGATGGATGGATGGATGGATGGCTTGGAAAGATTACTTTTAAAATGCATAAAAACATTTCCATCCAAGAAAATTAGTTCAATTTCCAGACTGCCGCTCTGCTCTATTAAAATCCAGATTTAACTTCTTTTTTTTATAACCGCACTGTTATCTGACAAAAATCACCATTTAACTAACATAAATACAACAAATTGTAATATGAATATGAATTCAGTTACGGTTACAAAGAAGACGAGCTCCTGAAAAGGAGTTTCGAGCCAGCCGCAGAATATCTCCAAAAGTCATTAACCGAACCCCCTCTTTTTTATTTCTACTTGGAAAACAAACAGAAAACTATATTCCAAACACAGACCGTCACTTTTTACCATGGCAGAGTCAAATGCGGTGATTCTTGGCCAGTACAAGAGATAAAATCGTTGCCAAACTCCAGTGTTACCTTCTCACTCTCAGGACTGCCCGTGGTGTTGCCGGATCAGATGGAGGCTGTTTTAGTGGGAGCAGCGGTTCTGGGAGCATGTGCATCACGGGACTACAACAACATACAGGTGCAGCATCACGCTTAGATTTTCCCTTGATATTTGGCTCTCATTTTTAGCTCTGTTGGTCAAAAGTTAAAAATGCGTTTTCTTAATTTGCGTCCAGCGGCGGAAGAGTCGCGTCATGTTTATAAAGCTGTGCTTATGGTTTGAACTACTACATTTTATGTGAGAATGGTTGGAGTTCTTTTTTAAAAAACATATTGCAACTTTAATTCTGCAGTCCAACAGTTGGAAGGCGTGAGAAATATGGAAGAAGGAAACAAACAGAATAAAGATAAACATACGTGAACGTCTCAATGAATTCATCAATATGTAAAAAATGCAATTACATGATAAAATATGATATAAATTCATATTTTTACACTGATTTACACCTATGATTGTACACCATCGTTGTAAAATGGTGATTTATTTAATTTATTTCAGTCTCTATTTTATTAGACATGTATTTATTACTATTGTATAACCAATCACAATTTCTTCCTCTATTGATTTCTGACTAACTAATAATTTAAGCAAGTTATTTTACCTATGCATTTCAACCACATTACACAGATGAGGATGTCCTTAAAGAAGGTCAGCCTCCCACCTATTGGTTAGTCCGTAGGAAATAAAAAAATCGGTTGGTTCCAGTCAAATAGAAAGAAATTGCTTAAGTGAATAGCGACAGAAAAGGTTCAGTGAAAATGTAACGTTCACAAATAAAGAAATAGGTCACTTAGATTATAAAGGATGTGGTAAAGGAAATAAATCAGCATTTTAAAATATAATTGTTGGTGGAAATTGGAGCAAGAAACAATAAGCATCCTGTTCCGTTTGTCATGACATTTTTTAATTTTTAGCATTTTGATTTGTCTACTGAGGCATTGTCATATTGATGCTCTCCTTTTTGATTCTGCCAGTTTGTTAAATGAGACAATGGAATCAAAAGTGTACAGCATCTCTGATTCTGTACCACCGCCTGCTGGCCGGAAACGGAAAACACTTAGAAAGAAGCCTGCATCTCAGCGAGGTTTTGCGGCTACCCTTTTTATGATGGGAAGCGCTGACTAATCGTTTGTCAGGTCCAGCGTCCCGGCACCAGAACACCGAGCAGCCTTTTTTTTAAGCCTCCATTCTAAAAATATTTCGCCTTTCTTCTAACAAGCCCGCACCTGTCGGCGGCTTCTGGTCCATAAATACAGCGGACAGTTGTTGTCCCTGATCCTGTAAGCCTCACGCGCTCAGCCAGCAGGATTTTGTAGGTTTAGGGAGCAGTGAGGCCCCGCCATTCATTAAACATGAACCCTGGCTCGACAAAGGCCCCGCTTACGTCGGTGCCTCGAAGTAGGTCACGGCTGATGTGAAATCAAAACGCGCGTGTCGCATGATTTATTGAGCGGCGTTTGTCTCTGCGCTCGCACGTTGCAGGAGGCCATGGAGAAAATGGCCAAAGTGGGACGGGTTGTTCAGCCCCACCGCGAACTGGACAGGTGAGGCACACGGATGCTCCTCCTGCAAACCGATCAGTTTTCATCCCCCCCTCCCCTTTTTGTTGTATCTGATTGAGCTTATTAATTTTCTTGTAAAAACAGCCTTTTAATGTGGCATAAAAAGAGAAACATTCAAATTAAGTATCATTTAAACTCAAGAGAAGAATACAGAATCTTAAGTTTTATCACGGTATTTTGACTTTTTTTTTTTCTCCACCCTGTATTTTAACTCCCTTTTTCAGCTTCTACGAAAGAAAGTACAAGGTGTTCCTGCAGATGTTCTCCCACCAGAGGGAGTACCAGGCCCTCATGAGCCAGAGATGAACCAGAGGTGGCGGGAGGGAGGCTGAGCCGGAGCTGTTCTGCGACTGATGAGTCTGCTATACGAAAACTAGAGCAAGCTCGAAACCCCAACATGAAAAACTTTTGTTTAGGTCTTAAAACCACCAGACAAATAAGGTCAGATAAGACTTGAAGTAAGGCAGCCTTCGAGGCCCCTTCGATTTCGAGATTGTCCCTCCGCGTAGGACCTCCTATCTGGGACATCAGCTTCTGGCACGCAAGCAGCCGCTGAGCTCCCGCCAGAGTCGGGTAACGTCAGCATCGTGAGCATTCCGAATAAATAACCACTGTCTTAACTGTTTTTTGTCCCTTTCGTCATTCTGTTCCGGCGTGTCGGCGCGTGGAAACCGATCCAGAGTGATCCACCTCACTCAGGGAACTGCCAGCGTTCCCAAGATCAAAGCTGATAAGCTCTTCAATGCCACCGTCGAGCAACCTGGTTTGGGGGGGGGGTGAGGGCGGACCGGAAAATCCAACACAGCTGACTTAATGCTTCAAACAGATCTAACTTATGGAGGTTAACAAACCCGCACGGGGCACAATGAGCAGTGGTGGTTTGAAAGTCACCCAAACGTCCGGCTAAATGACCTAGCTACGCAATAAATGGAGAAATGGAAACAGTTTGAAAGTCGAAAGCCGGTATTCATCTTAGTCACATTCTAAACCCTCTTAGACAAGCTCTCTGTCATTTCCTTAAGTGTCTAGGTACAGCTTTTTGGACGTTGTTAGCCTTTTTTTTTCTGTTCTCTTTCAAGATGATCCCACTCTGCTTCGGTAATGTTGCGAGCTGTGGTTCTGGGGAGGATTCATTCTCCTAAAGGAGCTGCTGCACCGATATTCCAGTCATGTTGCTCTGCTTCTCTTCTTAAGAATGGATCCATGATAACCACTTTTTGGAGAGCACTCTTCAGTGAACAGTGGGTGGAAGTTTGCTCGCATTTTCTGGCTTTCCTTTTCCTTTCTCAAAGGTGCATGTTTCAAGTACATCTGTTGTAGCTACTCTGCTTTTTAGGCCTTACACTACTGCTTTTAGCCTCCACCTAATTTATAGGGAAGCGCTTAACACCAGCTGTCAAGTTTTTTAGCGTTAGTGCCAAAAAATACAGTTTTAAGTCCATTAATTGGTTTAAACTAAAAAAATATATATTTATATTGCCCAAAAAATGAGAGCAAACAATTTTTTTTCTGAGATAATAACAAACTCCTGCAGCTAATATTTAAACTGGCCTCTTCGATAAGTCGTCCTATGTAAGTGGTCAGATAAAGGGAGAGGAGTAAAAATGAAAGGAAAAGCAGTCAATGTTAACTCCGTAATGTTGTGCATTTATTGTTCCCGACAAAGACTATGGATACATGAGGGCTTCCATTAAAGTGCCTACCCAGGCAATAATTTATCACATAACATGCTAGAGTTGACTATTTTACTCGCTGTAACCCTTTCTAACAAGATAATGTAGGAGTCGGTTAATCAGATAACACAGTAAAGCAGACAATGCAAACTCTATTTGCTCCCGTGGAATGAACTGCAACATAAAGCCTCGACTGTTACACTGAAAAGAGGAAGTGAGTGATGGGTAAACGATATGAAGCAAAATCCCCAACCCTGCTGGTGAAATGCCAGAAAAGTGTTACTTTTTTTTGTGTTTAAAAGAAAAAACTAGCATCCTTCGCAGGTTGTTTTCTTTGAGGCGAGGTTCGGGAATCATTTGATGTTGGCGAGGCTGATTTTACTGTATATGCAGTCTCCCTTGGCTCCCACGGGGGGCGTGTAGCGCAGGTACTTTTTTCCAGAGGGCAGGTCTTTGCTGTAGACGCCAGCCGGGAACAGAGACGCAGCCTCCTCCTCAGACAAACTGGGAGGCACCATCACGCAGTCTCCAGGCTGGACAGAGACACAACACGGTGAGATGACTCTTTTTTTCTTTTTTTTTTTGGGCCAAAACGTGGGATCGTTTTGTTTCTCCCTGTGCATCCAGCTGTTGAAACACCTGCTGGACACATACCTTCCAGTCGGCCGGCGTGGCCACTCGCCACCCGGCTGTGAGCTGGAGGGAGTCGACCACCCGTAGGATTTCGTCGAAATTGCGTCCGGTGGTGGCCGGGTAGAGCAGAGACAGTTTCAGCCTCTTGTCAGGACCGATGATAAACACCTGAGCAAGAATAGGAATGGTGGAATATCCCATAAAGGCTCAATTCTTATTTGACCGGGCTTCCAAGTGGAAGGAAAAGTTGAAAGCGAGACCTTCAGGTCCCGTTTGTTCTCTGATACTCACGCAGCGGGCGGTGAGGGGCATGCCGTCTTTGTCCTTCTCCACAGGGTCCAGCATGCCAAGGGCCACTGCCAGCTCCCGTTTGCTGTCCGCTATGATGGGGAAGGGCAGCGAGCGGCTAGCCGAGTCCTCGCAATTGTAAGCCAGGATGTCCTGGTAGGAGAGGAGAAGAGACCAGAGTCCTCAGTGGCTATTCAAACTTAGCTGCTGCCACAGAGATTGTGCGACTGTGGAAAAGAATTCAATTGTAGGGTAAGAAAACTGAAACGTAATAAATGCTTCCTTGGTCCTCAGCAGGGCTTTGACAGAATTTCAACAAAAGCTTAAAATAAACTTGGCATATCGCACATAATTTATTGACAACTGGTGGCTTCTCCACAAAGGCAGACACTTTGACAGTTTGCCTCAGGAGCTCTCAGGTGAGCGACGACAAGGAGGAAAGACATCAGCCACGATCTCTGAGAGGGCAAATCTGCCGCGTAGCAGTTTGCGAAGGGTCATGGGGCCAATTCCAAACGATCTGGAGTCCATGATTTTACAAAGAAAATGTTATTAGTAGGTGGGAAACATAGATCTACCCATCTATGGTCTGTATACCGCATTTTACCCAAGGGAGTTTTCACTCTTCCTTAGAGTGGACGTCCCAGAAAGGTCACCCCGACTACAAACTGTAGAGTGACCAGAGAAACCCTCTCTATAGACCCTCAGTTTTTATGTTTAAGTGTATGGCGGCACAATCAGAAGGAAGACTGAACATGTATGGCTTGTTTGGAAGAGTTACAGGATGAAGGCATTCTTGTCTCTTAAACAAACAAACATGGCAGCACAGCTTAGCTTTGTAAAGTTACAACTGCACAAACCTTGCAAGACATCTGAAACAATGTGTCTCTTACAGATGGGAACAAAGTGGAGAAGTTCGGGGTGAACGTACGGCAGCTTGTTTGGAGGAAACCAAACAGAGCAGATTAAAGACCAAGTCTCGAGCACGGCGGTGGGTGAATGATGATCTGGGCTGTTTCTGCAGCCGCAGGACAAAGGACACCTTCCAGTAATGGAATCTGTCGCAAACTCATCTTCTTACCAAGACTGGCTGAAACTGGGTCACGGCACAGGATGTGATGGTGAGACTTTAACTCCCCTTTGCATTCACATCACACACACTTCAGTGAATTATATCAATGTCTACTACCAATCCTTGTAGACAAATGTTGCCCCACAAGCGTTGGAATCATGGTGTGTGCGCACATTTCGCACGCTGACGCGTTTTTGTTTTTGTTTTGATGAATAAATTAAGGCATGCACTCGGATAATGCACTGGGAAAAAGAGGAAAAAGCAAAGCGGGGAACCTGTCACAGCACCTTGCTCCAGCTATGGTGATCTTCCAGACAGTCGATGGACAGGGCGATCATTTTGACGTTGCGCTTCTTGAACTCGCCGCACATTCTGGCGGCCCGGCCCAGCTCTGTGGTGCACACGGGAGTGTAGTCTCTGGGGTGGGAGAACAGTATGCCCCATCTGTAAAAAAAAATCATTCAAAAAGGACATGCTTTGAGAGATTTTATCAAAAAGTTGATCTCCATCTCGAGCACTTTTCGATTCTGTTGCCGGAGTCCTTTTTCGCATCCTGTTGCGAAACAGGATGACCAATGGAGTGGCCAGATGTCATCTGATGACAACAAACAGCCATTTGAGGAAAGGTTTGTTTTTTTCATGATGTCAGCCGTGCCAGTTCTTGCCCCGTCACTTTCAAGTTTGACATTTGAAAGCTTTCAGATGGCCTTACCGATAGCACGAACCTCATTTCCTGGAAAGCCGGACAAAAAAAAACGCAACATAAACACAAACCTGTAATGATTCAGCTTAGTTTTAGTTTTTGTAATAAACACACAAGACACACACAAATGCGGCCTTACGCATGCATTGTACATACACTGAAACAAGAAGAGATGAACATGAATTAGACCGGTCAGTGGTCAAACTGGGCCACTCAACCACTGCACAACACATCTGATGGTCTCAACCAGATTAAGAAAGCAAGAAGTCCAAGGGATTTGACACAAATCACCTGTTAACTGAAAACCATGGCTGAGGCTGATTGAGAGAATTCTGAACGTGTGCTAAGCTGTCAACAAAGCAGAAAGTGGCTTCTTTGAGGGATCTTGAAATATAAAACAGGTTTGGTTTTATACACCATATAATTCCATTATAGTTTGACTTCTGTCTAGAATACAGAAAATTCAGATGGTAAAGATGGTAAAAATACATGGAGTGATGGATCCAAACTTTTGAATCGTGCATATTTAACAAATTGTTGTTTGCACTTCCCATATTTTGCACTCCACCTGGGAATTCCGTAACAAGCAGGAAGTAATTTGCCAGTGAAAACAAAATGGATAGACAATTTATTTATAACTGTGTTTAAAGAACCTGTACAGGTTCAGATAAAATACTTTTTGTTGTTGCATTGAAGAAAAGCACACAGGTTTTTCTGGAAATTAGGGGGTTTAAGCAGTATCAAATAGACTGAATTTGTTGTTTTGTTCCTCCTCTATGTGTACATTTTCCCCTCACTTTGCGTTTAAAAGTAATTTTTCAAACACTTAAACACCCGGAGGCCATAATATTGCCGATCCAGGAGTTTATTCATATGATCTGTAAACTGTATCCAAAGCAGAAGTTAGAAAAACGGCCAACAGGAACTGTACACACACTGCAACCTCCCTCCTTCCTCCTCATGATGAACAGAATTCTCACTAATCTGCTCATAGAATGAACAGGCTCACTTACGATTCGCCCAGAAACTCGTGGAGTTTAATTCTCCCAGCCGTGGTGTCTGCCTCGAAATTAGGAAAGACTTCTCCGAGCAGCAGTCCCGGCATGGTGGTGGCCGCCCGCGGGGTGCGATGGCGCGTCGAGCTGCGGCTCAGAGGAGTGACGGGGTGGAAATGGAGGCGGAAACGTCCCTGCGAAGACAGACCTGTGAGAGAATCCACGGTGGAGGGCGGAGGGTGCGCCCTCGGGGCGCGTCGTGGGCGCGCTGCGCGGACGCTGCTGGTCCCTCAAACTCTCCTTTACATCCCCAGTGAACTCCGGGCAGGGATTGAAGCATTCCACAACAGGCGGTGTGAGGTGATGGTGCTTTTAGTTCAACTTAATCCACGTTTGATGAAGACAGGGAGAAAGACCGACATTTCAGCCTAAGCCTTTAGTCGGTGAACCGGAGTAATATAATAGTAATATATCTATATCTTTTTTATTATTTTATTTAAAAAATACAATAGAAGTCATCATCTGTATAAGAATAACTTTGCCTAGTAACTTTGTCACGTGACAAGAGCAGCCCAGTTCTAAACCGGTAACGTTTTAGGCCCCTCTGGAGGATGATTCGCCTCTGAGCGCGGCGGGATCGAGGAAGGTCACAGGAGAAAGGCAGATCCAACAGCTTTCCTCAGACCAAACAAAAAGAAAAAAATGTCCTCGCCGATGACCAGACGGAATAGCTGCCGTGGACCGTCTTGCGGAATCCGGACGCCCCCCGAGTGCCCCCCGCGCCGGCGGGGCTCCAGCTGCGCGTACCCGTCCCCCGGCGCGCACGCCGAGGAGCTCTCCGTCAGCCTGAGCCAGCCCATGTGCGCCATAACGCTGCGCTTCTTGCTGGCGGTGGACCTGTGGCTGTCCAAGCGGCTCGGGGTGTGCGCCCGCGAGGGCTCCGCGTGGGGCAGCATCCGGCCCCTGGTGCGGCTGCTGGAGCTCTCCGGGCACGTCGTCCCCTGGATCATCGGCGCCGTGTACACTCTGCTGCGCGTGGAGAGCGAGGCCGAGCGGGAAGTCATGCTGAATTTATTCCTGGGTGGGTGAACTTGGTTTGAATTGAATTAAATCAGGAATCGGTTCTCTCGCCTTCCATGAAAAGGCTGCATCTCAATGTCGCCAAGGTTGTAATAACGTTGGCAACATTGATCATAATGCTAAATGAATTTAAATTTGGTATGCAGATGGTTTACAGCCTATTATTTTGTGAATGTTGTCCGCGCGTTCTGGAAATTATCGCCACTTTGGAAAATGCTGCGTAATTACGCGCAGCAGGGGCCAGCATTAACGAGAGGCTTTTGGCAGAAACCAGTGCGCGCCGGGAATGTGATGTCCAGGCTGAATGAAATAGTGGAACAGGCCAAAGCCATCAGTGCAGCCAGGGCCAGGGACGGAAAGCGTTTTTATCGATGCGTCTGAATGTCAGTAGAAATTACACAATCAATTCCAACCTTTAGAGCGAACGCTTAACTGAATCCATCCACGTATTTGGGATTGCAACGCAGTTCGGCGCATGGAACTCATTGAGGAGCTACTTAACTTCAGTATCCTGGAGCTAAAGCGGGATTTTTATCGAACCACAAAATCTGATTGGAAAAACGAACTCTAAATCAAGAAAATAAAAATGAATAACCCCGAAAATCAACTTCTGTTGATCCAGCGTTGGACTCCCACTCTAGAGATTTGCTGTGTGGGTGTTATTTGCACGTGAATATTAGAGTTTGTTGATTTGTGGCTTTGAGCTCATGTGATGTGCTTTGGTTCTGTATTGTGGTGTAGTGGCATACCAGAGCTATTTTTGACACATAATAGCTCATTTTGGATGACTATGTGTTCTGGAAACGCTCTTACTGGAGACTTATGTAAATTTAGTCAGGTCAGGGATAGCTTAAAATTGTGTTTCATCAGAAACCAATTACCAGGAAAATATACCATAGAGTATTGTGTGCTGGATCCATATGGGATTATAATGTGCAAAACAAAGAAACTCAGTTATCTCATTTTCCAATACCATTTGTAGTAATTCTGAGGCCCTCGATATATTTTGGTTGGGTCAGCATGATCCTGGTAACATAAAATGGAGTTCCTTTGTATCAGGCATGGCTGTTAGTGTTAGCCCAGTCTAAAAGTATGTAGCTTAAGCAACACAGTTTCAGCCAAATTACAGAATTTCTGCAGAGAAAAAGTAAAATTCACTTCTAAAGCTTATTAGCAAAACCATTTTGTTGTGCGAGCTGTGTTGCGTTTTGAATGGTTCAACCTGAGACCGAAACTTAAGCCAGTGTCGTGTATGGTTTTTCTCCCCAAAGCTCTGATTCTGGACCTGCTGCTGGTCAGAGCCGTGAAGGCCGTGGTCCGCCGGCGGAGGCCTGCCCAGAACCGCTCGGACATCCTCTCGGCCTTCTTCGTGGAGCGCTACTCCTTCCCCTCGGGCCACGCGTCGCGGGCGGCCATGTGCGCCCGCTTCTTCCTGGCCCAGCTGGCGGACACGGCGTCCATGCGGGTCCTGGTGGTGGGCTGGGCCGCCCTGGCCAGCCTGTCCCGGCTGCTGCTGGCCAGACACTACGTGACGGACGTGGGCTTCGGGCTGGCCATGGGCTACTGCCAGTACAGCTTGGTGGAGAAGCTGTGGGTGACTTGGGACTGCCTGCAGGACCTCCTGCTCATACGGCTGAGAGAAAGCCTGGACAGGGCTTACAGCGGACTCTGGACGGTTGACTGGAAATATTAGGTCAAGCTAACGTGTGTGTGTGTTTCTGTGGCAACTTCTGTGTGGGGAAACTGCGTAGCATGAGTGTGTGTGATTCAGAAAACCCCTGCTCTACTTTATTTATTATCTGATTAAAGTCACTCACTCTGCTTCTGTTTTTTGGATCGCTATCAGTTTCCGTGAACCCAGTTGCAGTCCCGGTGAAGATGAGACCATAAGAGGGGTGCAAAGTGGTTTCTGCTCTCTGTGGTGGTTTGAAATGTAGCTGTCAAAAAGCGCGGCCGGCACTATAAATGTGCAAACACCGTCGGGGGGGGGGGAAAGTCAACACACGCGCACCCAAGTTTCCACCAGCTGTTGCCGAGTCCTCTGACTGTCATTACACCGTTATACATGTCCTCTCGTCTTACAGTGTTGACAAACCGGGCTGCCATCACCTCCTTTCTCAACATACCAGCTAAAGCTCCAAACTCGATCACGCAAACTCTGGCCACACCATTTGATTTGTTTATTTTTTTCGCCAGGGGAGAAAAGAGCAAGC
This sequence comes from Menidia beryllina, assembly GCA_013363375.1. NCBI lineage: Eukaryota > Metazoa > Chordata > Actinopteri > Atheriniformes > Atherinopsidae > Menidia > Menidia beryllina. Next base: position 234,316 of record JABUIW010000065.1, read on the forward strand.
AACCTGTAGCACAGCTGAAACTTCGAGTCCAGACAGAAATACATAGAAAATGCACGAGTGACCACGTGTCCCTAGAGGGCAGTGCGTCATTGCGATTGCAGCGTGCTGGCAGGCGACAATGTGTTGCTTCTGCATGGTTCTGAGGTGTCGTTAGGTTAACTTTTGTCAGATCTGATCTGTTGATCCCGGTCAGCACGTGCGACAGGTTTTCAGAAAGAAATATATGGATATTTCTGTGAATTTAGATGTATGAGGCCTCTCAATTTCATTGAACTGCACAGAGGAGAATGCCATAAGACTAATGGGGCTCTGGCCCTTTTTCATGATCTCCCCCTTGCGTGACATTGACCCATTTATTCTTTAAGGTTTGTTGATAACTTGCTATGGCAGACATGTACAATAGTACACTATTGTTCACTATGTACAATAGTGGTTGTCCCTCATTCTTTATATTCTAGCTTTAAGGAATCGGGATGTTTCACAAATGATATCTTCGAGGGCTTTGTCAAGAGCAGCCCACCACGAAGACAGAGTCTGTGATCTAGTTGTGTTCATCGCGTCTATGAAAAATGGCAAAGAAAACGCAGTTTGACGCGTCACGCGCGATACTGTCAGTGAGCCGTTTGCTGAAAACTTTTCATATCTTTGCACGGAGTGCAGTCAGCGCCTAAAAAGACAGAGGAAACTGAAACAGATGGTCATTGTGATTTTTAGAAAGGTGAAACTTCATCACACCTGCATCCGAGCTGTTGTACTGTAGGTGTTGTTTAGAAATAAGAACAAAAAAAAACAGCCTTTTAGGTATATGGAGGAGAATATCCTTATATTTAAGATCACTGGTTTCTAAGTGGCTTGGTGACTGTGTGAGCTCAACAGATCAAGTTTGGCCACTGCTGATTCTATTCCAAGACAGAACAACATCTGTCATTAAAACCCAAAATCTGTTAGCTGTTATTTTTCCTTGGTGAGGCAAAATAAAAAAAGTTATTCCTTACTTAGCATGTTGAACAGCCCCCTCTATTGGAGTTGTGTTGAACAGACTTTTTGAAGAGATGTTTTCTCTTCAAATAAATATGAGCATACTAATTCAGTGCCGTCTTTTCCAAAATGTATTTATGATTAGCAGGTAGATTTAAATGGGTGTAAATTTGCATTTAACCCTTTAAAGCCTAATCTGAGAAAAAATAGAGAGAACAATACTTTTTTTGTTTGTTTGAAGTCCTTATTTGGCCCTTTAACAAAATACCAAAAAACAAAAACAAATAATTCTTAAGTATTCATCCTTTATTTTTGTGCGATAAGTCAAAATTATTGTCATCTTGTCTTCTGCCTGCTGTTATCAGGTAAATCTGATTGTGGACAACAGGCGTTTTAGCAACGTTTTCACCATCAAATGATGCAAAAGGTTTAAGATGCAAAACATTTCAGGAATAGTATGTATCAAATATGATGCCTATGGCATCACAGGGTTTAATGGAAAAATATCTTATTTACACCTGTGCTTGAAAACATTAGTCTGATCTAATCATTGCTCAGTCAGAGAAGTGCCTTTATTCGCAGCCCTCACTCTGCTGGTCATTGTGAAATAGGATTCGTCCAAACTGCCTTTGCAGCATCAGTTCAGGCAAAAGCTGCCTTTTAGTCTTCAAGCGTGAAACAACCTGAGCTTTTTATGCCCTTTTGTGACCAGACACTCAGCTGCTACTTTTAGCCAGATGCAAAGATATCAGCCTGCGCAATCCAAGATTTCCATTACCAAACGTTCTTCCAAAAGATCTCTCTGTCCAAGCTGAGAAGCAGAGCTTTTCAGAACATGGTGCCTTTTTGCTGACCTCACAGCCTGCATGTGTGAAGAAGGAAAGAAAATCAACGGACACCCTCTCAGAAAGCACATTGTGAGTATATTGGAGTGGATGCGCAAGAAGGAGGTTAGTTATTCCTGGAGTTTGTTACTTTGATGCTGTCACTTTATCTGTGAGTGTAAAAAGTGAAATGATTTAGCTGGTATTCCTTCTCTTGACCCGATTCTTCTAGTTGGAAACCTGAGAATAAACCAGAGTGGATCAAAATTATAAAAAAATGACATTTATTTGGTCACAGGTAAAGTATCTCAGCGCTTGGCTCTTCACAGACAAAAACCTCTCTCTCAGGGTCTCAGTCGGCAAAGAGCCCCGAAATCTGTGTGTCATGGGTATTTGTCCTCTGGGCTGGGCACACCCCTCAAAAAGGACTGGACACTGCTTATTGGCCAGTTACTCACTACCCCCAACCCTGACATAACCCAGCCACGTCCGAGTTAATGCAGGTAACATTGAAATGTGGTAACAATGGTGAGTGTTTGTGTTGACCTGATGGAATGTGATAACAAATGGTGTGGATCCAATGCAATCAGAGACACAGCCAGAGACTTTAACACAAAGTTATGGTTCTATAAGGAATACAACAATCAGTAATTTACATAGATCATGTTATAGCATACTATGCTAAAGTGAGTAATTATAACCACATTCTAACACTTCCCTGCTCAAGTGTGACCAGGAGCACTTTTCAAAATCAGAAAAGCTCACAAAGAATATCCATCTTTATTTGACAGGATACAAAAATATCGCCATCTATATCATTAAAACTATCAGTCACTCATGAACCTATGAGCACGTCTTGTTCATAATAAAAAAAAGTTGACAGCTTAAGTAAAGAAGAAATAGAAATAGATATGAAGTATCAAAAGTGTTTGGTTTCGGTTCAGTCCCGTCCCCCTCTGAGTCGCCCTCAGCTGCTCAGCGTGACGTCGTAGGTGACCATGTGGAAGTTGTCCCACGCGTACAGCTTCCTCCGGGCGTGGTTGTAGTCCACCATGCTGTTGTAGCCGTACTTGTTGGTGAAGGGCACGGCGGCGGCTCGCCCGGCGCTGGAGGCCGTGTCGAACACGTAGTTGAGGGTGGTGTTGGGGGCGGTGTAGCTGGCCACCGTGTACAGGCGCCCGCACAGCATGAAGGCGTTGGCCACCGCGTTCTTCCTCACGCCCGTCTCCCAGCTCCACCTCACCTCCAGGCTCTCCGGGTCCAGCTGGGAGATCACGATGGCGCCCCTGGCCTCGCCGGTGCTGTAGATGGCCCACAGGCCCCGCTCGTCGGCCGCCAGGTCGATGTCGGTGTACCCCCCCCAGGAGTACGGGTGCTGGCCGTGGAAGGCGGCCCCGGGCAGGTCCCGCCGCGCCGCCAGGCTCTCGGCGGCCAGCCGGTAGCGGATGAGGGTGCGGCTGCGCCGGCGCTGGTAGTAGAGCGAGCCCCGGTACAGGGCGGCCCCCGTGCTCTCCAGGGGCTCCGGCAGCAGCAGCACCTTCATGGGGAAGCCCCTGGAGAACTGCTCCAGGTCTTCGTACGCGAAGAGCCGACGCAGGTCCGTCCCCACCGCCTCGATGCGCCACACCGTCTGGTTGGTGTAGCGGGGCCCCGGGCTCTCCGGGGCCTCAGGGGGCTCAGGGTCCTGCAGCCAGACGCCGTACTTCCCCGTGATGCCGTCGGCCGTCCTGTGCAGCTCAGGCTCCCCCACCGCCAGCAGCTCCCCGCAGCCTGAGGAGAAGCAGCAAGTTCAGCTCCCACTCCCATGCCCATGCCCATTCCCACTCCCATTCCCATTCCCATTCCCACTCCCACTGCCTTGCAGCAGCCGCCTGACCACCAGCTCGGTTCCAGCCGCTACCTGAGAGACTGCGGTTTCCCTCGGGAATGAAGTGGGAGGCAGCAACTTCGGTCACCTCTGCCTTCATTTCCTGATAGGTGCCATTGTCGAAAGCATCTGTGAGGTTTGGTAAAGCAGGAGACAAAAATAGATTAGCGATTGTGTGTGTGTGTGTGTGTGTGTAGAATGTAGATTTCTACACCCATCCATCCATCCATCCATTATCGTTACCGAACTGGAGCCTATCCCAGTGTGGTCAATGGGCGAGAGGCGGGTTACACCCTGGACGGTCCGCCAGTCCATCACAGGGCCGCACAGAGACAATCAAGGACCAACAACCACGGACACTCACATTCACTCCTAAGGGCAATTTGGAATGTCCAATCCGCCTAACATGCAGAATTTTGGACGGCGGGAGGAAGCCGGAAAACCCGGAGAGAACCCACGCAGACACATTTCTACTCACAGAGACACACAGGGACCAACAACCACGCACACTCACAATCACTCCTAAGGGCAATTTGGTATGTCCAATCAAGCTAACATGCAGGTTTGTGGACTGTGGGGGGAAGTCGGAGAACCCGGAGAGAACCCACGCAGACACATTTCTACACGATGAGTTAAAATCAAAGCTTTGTTTTGCATCCTGAAATCAGAGAGCACGATAAAACAGACGTCTGGGTAATAAATTCCTGCCCCCCCCCTCCTTTACTCAGACCAGGACAGAAAACTCCATCCTGACCTGTTGCCTTTTAGGACTCTGCAGCCTCAGAAAGCTCCAAAAACATCAAAGTCCAGCCCACTCATTACAGACCCAGAGAGCAAAAGGAGGGGCTTTTTTTAAAAAACAACAAATCATTTGTTTCCTTTTACCATCTTAAAAGACAAGCAAAAGCATTTTTAAGTGTTCGGAACAGCTCTTTTTGCCACGTTATTGAAGAGTTTCTGCTCAGGTGTGTGCCTACCAGCAGCAGGTGTGTTTTCCTGACCGGTGGGCCCCGAGGTGTCGTTCTGACGGCAGGCCCCCCCCCGCCTCAGGCCCTCCGCCTCCCGGCTCAGCTCGGCCACGGTGCCGCGCAGCTCCCCGAGCCGCCTGCTCAGCGTCTCCTTCTCCCCCAGCAGCCGGTCCCTCTCCCGAACCGCCCGGGAGTACGCATCCGGGAGGCTCACCCCTCCGGGGCCCACCAGGGCCTCCAGGAGCGTGAGGCGGGCCAGGACCCCGTCGGTCTGCGGCTGGCCCCCGGGCCCGGAGCAGCCGGACTGCTCCGGACCGGCCGCGGTGAAGGTGTAGAGGCAGCGTCCGGCGGCGTCGACGGAGCGATCCAAGGAGGCGTGCTTCTGGGCCCGGCAGTGTGGGAGCAGGGTCAAAAAGGCCAAACAGAGGAAAGAAACCTGGAGCCACATTCTGGAAGGCCAGGTAGAGGCTAAGTCCTTTATTCTTTTGAGAAAGCAAGACCCCTTTTATTGTTTATCTTTTAGATTAGTTTTTTTTCCCCCTTGTATCTGCACACCTGAGCCGTTCTGGTCTGAGCAGAATGTATCCCGGCAAAGCCCTTTGTAAGATATTTATACAGGGTACCGACAAAGAGTGGGAGGGAGTGGAAGGTTGTAAAACAGCCAGGGGGGAGTGTAATGTTTGGGAAGGATCCACGTGCTTCCTCTTTTTATTGTCGGAGTGGAGGGATATGTACTGAGAGGGACAGACAAGATGCAGACCACAAAGTACCGGTGGAAAAAGCACACACAGCCACAAATCGACTCACACATACGCACACACACACACACCGGCACACACTTGTTGTCTCCAGTGAATTCCTCCATTGTCTCCCTGCCGTCAGGGCGTCCCTGCGGGCTGTTTTGGTCCGGACAGCGTCTCTTTATGGGTCTAACAGCTGTCGGATGCGGGCTCTGTCTGCTTCCTGATGGCTCCCCAATTAAACGGCCGCGCGTCTAACCGCCGTCCCGAGTTTACGGCTCGCGCGCCGGATGGCACGGGAGGCCTCGAGGTGAGGAAATCGTCAACATCAAGGCGGGGCCGCGGCCTCAGCCAACCTGAGAGCACGCTGGCACCCCCGTGCCACATCCCAGCCGGGCAGGATGTCTGGAACAAGGAGGCGGTCTGGCCCGGTGTGTCTTAATGGCAGGCCTAAACCATGAGGTATACTTCTTTTCGCCAAGCAAAACCTGGCCCAAACTGCCAAAACTAGCTGCAAATTTCTCCTTCAAGAAATCCCAGTTCTTCCTAGAGCATCTCTCGTCCTGAAAGCTTCTAACCCTATAATGCCAAATGTATCATATTTGATACGTACAGTTTCTTAAGTCTTTTGGATCTGAGACTTTTTGCATCATTCAACGGTAAAAGCTTTGCTCAAACCCCTGTTGTACACATTCAGATATACCTTATAATAGCAAGTAGAAGACTACACGAAAATATATTTTTGACTTATTGCACGCTAATTTGATCAAAGTAATGTCTGTTTTTTTTTTCATATGTTGTTGAGGAGCCAAAGATCGACTTCAGACTAAAAAAAGCCATTATTCTTCAGATTTTTCTTAGATTGGGCTTTAAAGGGCTAAATGCACCTATTTCCCGATAGCATATAGCACTCAATGCATGCTACTTGTGTAATCTATGTCATAGTTGAATGTTAAATCCTTAATGTTAAATCCTCTTCTAGCATATTGCACTCAAGGTAGAATTAGTGTGTAACTGGTGCTGTAGTTGAATGTTAAACCCCCTTTTTTAAAAAGTCGTTTTGGATAAAAGCGTCTGTTAAATGCATAAATGTAAATGTAAATTTGCCTTAAAGGATTATGCCAAGGGTGGTAATCGCATCTATAATTCACAATACCACTATTTTACTACTATACAATTCACTTGAGTATAAGTTAAAGTAATACATCATAAATTATTTAAAATGATTTTTTGCCTGTCAGCAGTGTGAGGTTAAACTGTCAGAGTAAATGGTCCATTCGACATCAATATTTGCTTTTTACAAGTGTTCAAATTAAGAGCATGAGGCTGCCTAGTTAATCTGCCTTTAAAAATGTTTTTTTATCCATTGAAAAAAAAGGAAGGAAGCAAGAAAAAAATGGGAGAACGGAAAGTTACCAAAATTCCACAGTGTTTTTGTCACTGAGGTGTTTTTTCCCCCTCTCTTATGTAACACAACATCTCAGGAATCCCGTAAAAATGTAGTGCCGGCGACTCCGCTGGAGAAGAGAGGGTCACATGGAGCACATAACTGTTTCCACGCCATCACGTTTTACTGAAGAGGTGCCACTCGGAGCCAGGACTGGTCTGTGATGTATACGGCAGGAGCTTTTTGTGGATTTTTATGGGCAAATAATCACTTGAGAAACTGATGCTTTTGATTCGTATACATCAAAATTATGTGACTTTGCGGACTTTGTATTAATTTACTAAAATCTAGTGTGCATTTCCCAAATACACACTAGATTTAGCCCCCATTAGAAGAATGCAACATATATATGACCTATGACCTATGATGCTTTGTCCTGGGATATTCACCGTAGCAATTATTAATGACTGGTAAGTATTGTAAAGTCTCATTAGAGAGAATTTCTTGTTTCTTCTTGTCACATGGTCTGTTAATTGTTGCCATCCGGTTTTAATTCTACAACCGTGTGGAGATCCTGAACATCGGAAAGGCATGTTGATGACGTTTGTCAATTTGTGGGGGGTTCTCTGTGGCAGGAACTTGGATAAGAAAACGGATGCAGCTCTCACATCAGGCATTTCAGTGCAAAGATTTGGCTGCTAAATGAACAGATTATCTTAGTTTAACAGAAAGGAATTATACCTGAAGAAAGAGCACGTGCTGCTAAAAAAATAAAACTTTTATAAAAGGGCACTTGCTGTTTAGTGCAAAAAAAAAACTTAATGGGAAAAAAGGATTTTGAAATGAATTTTTTTTTAGCAACACTTGCTGAAATGCATGAAAACTTTAATCCAATAGTTTTGTATTTCAAATTTTCTTTCCAGAAAATAGCATAGATAATTCATAACATGTGTTGCCACAACATTTTGACCAGTAGCAAGTAATTTGCATGGCAATGCTCATTTTACGGGCTGATACCTCGCATCTTAATAATCACATGAAGATATGGATGTTATTTATTTGAATTTGACACTTGCCACCTGTTAAATTAAGATGAAAGAAAACACACAAAGGGGTCTAATGGGGTCCCCATGGCCTCCCAGACTTCCCAGTTATCGAATTGATTGGATATGTTAGCATCTGTTGGACTCAAGTCGTATCCTGGAAAGCCCACCTCACCGCCCACAGACTGGAAACAGACAGAACATTCAATTTGGTTATTTTGTAGAGCTTTTGTCTACTACTTTAGCCTTCACTTCAGCGGTCAGCGCGGTTAGAACCCACCGTCCGAGTCCCCCAGCAGCAGTTGGACCGCTGATTTGTACATAAAGTGGAGCGGGAGTGTTAAAACATGAAGCGGCAGCTTCCTCGCATTATCGAAACGGAACAGTTAAACCACATAACTGTGCTCTGTGAGGACTGAACCACAGAGCGACACCTCCACCCACGCAGGACGATCACCGGCTCGCCACACTTGCATTTGCAGGAGGCCTCAAGTGTTGCACAAACCTGCACCGACACGGAGGCCGTCTGCCTCTATCTCCAGAGGAGAAGAGTATCTGTTTCTGTTGTTTGTTTGTTTTTTGCTTAACAATTAGCCTCAGTTCTGTGACTGTAACAGCTGTTCTCTTCTTTAAGCATTTTTCTCTCAGTGTTTTTGTGCAAACCCCAAATTGCCCTTAGGGGTGAATGTGAGTGTGTGTGTGTGTGTGGTTGTTTGTGATTGTGTGATTTTGGATGGATGGATGGATGGATGCTAGAGTGTGGTTTAGACTCCAAGTGGACTGAAAGACATAGGGGCAAAGCTACCTCAATCCGATTCGATGTCAAAATCGCTGGAATACGACAAGAAAATGCAAATAACTATGGTTGCCTAATTTTTTAGTTAATCGCACAGGCTCAGTAAATCGCTGGGGGATTTTATTTTTTTGGAGGGGGGGTTGTGTGAATAATGTCTAGCTCTTTTGCAGTAATTTGGTTAGAACCGTGGCTAAACCCACACCCACGTGCTCCAAACCCGGCAGGAGCGTAGCTGCTGCTGTTTGGTCACACAGTTCTTAAAGAAGAGTTCCTCGCTGCAGACACACACAGGGGGAGTGAAAACACAAACTCCCACGCAAGCAGGTCAAATCCCACAGATCTCACATGGCAGAAAGTCATCTTTTTCAACCCTGGGAGAAACCACGAAGACGCACTTCTACAACTAATATTGTAGAATAGTATGATACGAAACTGTCACAAGCTAATTCAAAGGGAAAAACGACACAAAAGGGTTAGCAGAGGGTATTTTGAAGTAAAGATGTCATTACTTGTCAAATTACGGTCATGTGACACCCCATGTGATTTGGTTTGTCTTGCTCGGAAATGTAGATTTACAGTGGGGGAAATAAGTATTTGACCCCTTGCTGATTTTGCAGGTTTGCCCACTTACAAAGAATGCAACGATCTATAACTTTAATCATATGTACATTCTAACAGTGAAAGACAGAATCCCAAATAAAATTCCAGAAAATCACATCATATGAATTTATAAAAATTGATAACCATCTGATGAGGAAAAATAAGCATTCTTTGTAAGTGGGCAAACCTGCAAAATCAGCAAGGGGTCAAATACTTATTTCCCCCACTGTAAGTGTTTTAAGGTTTTCGTGCATGTTTTAAACAACAGAAACCTGTCTGTTTTTTTTTTTTGCAGTGCCTCAAATGTCCATAACATCCACCTCTCTCGTGGCATCACATCATCTAAATCCAGCGTGTAAAACTAATAACCGTACACAGTAATTGCAACGAAGTAGACCTCGGAGAATGCTGCCTTGGAGGCGCGTTGCTTTATAAGTATAGGTTTTAAAGGATTCCAGTGGGTCTAATACGTACATTCGCCAGTTTCCTGCCATTCCTCTTCTCCGAGTTACGGCACCGACTCTCATTCCGTCTGCATGTGAGCGCGCAGCGTGTCACATGCAGACGGTGTGTGTTGTGTGTTGACGGTGTTAAAGTGTGTGTTGTGTAAAAGGGCCTCTGTGTCTTTTCCCAGCAGACAGTTTTAACAACGGCCTCGCTCGGCGTCGGTGCGAGCTGGACTGAGACCGAGCGATTATGTCACCCAGCGTCCCGGAAACAGGAGAGTTAGGAGCAACGTGAGTCTGTTGGTTCAGTTTCTTTTTCCTCAACCACTGGGACCTGGAATGGTTCGTTTTGTACAATTCAAGCACCGATGTCGCGTCATCTTAAATGGCACAAGTTCACCTTTTTTTGTTTGTTGCTGATCTCAGTGGGCTTGCAATTTGCTATAAAACAGCAAGAACAAGGGGGAAGATCCTTTGAGTTGAACAGCACAATTTACAGATCTTGTTCTGCTACTGTTCAAACCGGGTCCAGTCTGAACTCGGCCCAGGCATTTAAGCACGGGGCCTGGAGAACTACTGGTGTTCTCCACCAGCTCATGTCCATAAGACATGTTCAAACGCTCACTGACGGCTCGGTTTGAAGAAAATTGATTGATTTGGCATACTTGGACGAAAGACACTCAAACAAACAAACAAACAAACAAACAAAAAATAGCTAGAAACCAATAAGAGATAAAGGTCCAAAACCAGAGACGATGTGATCTGTTGAACGATGACGGTTTCCAATAAATCAAAACTAATTTAACCAACCTTAAAAAGAACTGTAGGCAAAAATAAGGTTAACAGCAGCAAAGATTCAGCCTGCTGCTGGTATTTTACAGTCAGAGGACAAAAAACAAGTTTCTTAGACACGGGAGGAAGTTCTTATTTTGTCCTGAGATTAACTAAGTTTTATTTATCCACATTGAGGATTTGTGCTCTTTTCTTTCTTTTTTTTGCTGAGAAATATTGTAAATATTAAAGGACAGCATGAAGGAGATCTGTCTCTTCTGTGTACATTTGTTAGCTAACACTGAGAGTAATGAGGCTGAATTAAAGTCTATTGCAGTTACCAGATGGATGCAATTGCTGGACTGTCCTGTTTCAGCCTGATGCTCCGGAGTCATCCGAGGCCTCGTTCTCCCGTTGCAGCGGCTGCAGATTAACAAACCACGTCTGATGTAACCTGATGTGATGTGCACCTCGTTTTGCTGATATTACCAAGCCTGAAATCCTGACCTAAGGAGCAACTAACCTTTTGCTCCAAATGCCCGCATCAGATCAGAAGCATCGTGCTGGGAGGTAAAGACTGAGACGGCTAACAGCTGTGTTTCACTCTAATGTTTCCATAGAAACAATATGAGCCCCCCAGACTTGTAACATTGAACACATTTTTTTCCCTTTTCACGTGTTTCCCCCTCCTAACATTACATGTATTTATCAATGTATGCTTTTCCGTTTACCGGTGATTGTGGTCACTGACCTATAGACCTATGATCCTTCAGTCCTGAAGGTTTTACATCAGCACGCCCGGTTTTGATGGAAAAGATCCGTTCAGAAGGTTGTTAAGGACAAGTCTGACTCTGCCCTACGGTGGTGGGGGCTCCACTGGGGGGCTTTCTTGGCCAGCTTCTGGGTTGGTGCCCGGTCGTCCCTGTGGTCATCCTCCCGGGATCGGTGCTCGGGCGGCTGCTGGGGGACCGGGTCTGGGGGCACTCTCTGCCCTCTTCTCCACTTGGTTTGCCCACAAGGAACAGTGTCCTGCTACTAGTATTGTTGCTTTCGTTACTTGTTTGTTCTTTCGTCTTCCCTATGCCCTTTTGCTGGTGCTACTACAGGTTCTCCACTCGGATTGCCCACAAGGAACAGTGTCCTTTTTGCAGACATAACAGCTGGTCATATGGTCTTGTTGTCTTTCTTTCTCCTTCTTTTTTTAATTTTTTTATTTTTTTTCTCTCTCTCCCTTTCTAAAGCATCTCTCTCCTTTCCACTACCCTTCCCTCCCCCCTGTCCCTCTGTCAGATTCGGCATGATTGGACATATGGAAGTTTGGTAACAAAAATGAATAAATAAAGAAGTTTTGGGTAAGCAAGGGGGGCTTCTCACTAACAAAGCCTCCCTTGGCAAAGCAATTTTGCTCAGCATAGCACAGTACGCAGAATTCAGTTCTACTACCATAATGCTGAACAGGACAAGGTAAAAGAAAAAAAAAAAAAAAAAGGACAAGTCTGTCAATAGTGCATGGATAAATGGGAATGCTGAACCAGTGTGGTGGTCAGACCATGACCTTGCAGCAAGAGGAATCTGGGTTTGAGTCCCTTGGGGAACCAGGAACTTTCTGTGTGGAGTCTGCATGTTCTCTGTGTGTCTGCGTGGGTTTTCTGGCTTTTTCCCCAAAAAACATGCATGTTAGGTTGATTGGACATTCCAAACTGCCCTTAGGAGTGTGTGGTTTTTGGTCCTTGTGTGTCTCTGTGTGTCCCCGCAATGGACTGGCGGACCATCCAGGGTGGACCCTGCCTCTCGCCCATTGACCAGTTCCCCTCACGACCCCATTAGGAATAAGTGGTTACAATAATGGATGCATGGAACCAGAGAAACGTCAGGACAGGATTCAGTCAGTTACTGCCATCTAGTGTTCACTACAACAGGCCGTCTCCACTCCAGAGGCCCGGCCGTGATGATAAGGGGCAAATCCGACTAATTCCACAACATTTTGTCACTATTTACAACAGGAGCCAGGGAGCTTTGGTTCCCGAGGCACCAAGATATATCAAGGCTGTTTTTATCGGAATCGGAGTCAGATTCTGCGAGAGGAAAATTAAATCTCTGCCTAAGGATCAGTGATCACATCAGATATCGTCTGGTGGTCTAAGGAAGACACTTCTCAAGCAGACCCAGATGCTGTCCTGTCGGAGGTTAAGACGTCATGGCAGCCTCCTGTCCGCATGACCGCTTCCACCAGCCTCGGCCTGCAGTGCCAATCGGGGGGCGGGCGCCCCTTTTTTTTTTTCCTTTCTTTTTTTTTCTCCTCCCCGTGCGTGCACGTCACTAGGCTTTCAGGACACATTTCCCACTCGTGGGCTTTGATTGTCAAAGCCACCCGGGGCTGCGGGGCCGTCACGCGGACGCTGTCATAACGCCACCGCGGCATCAAACGCGCGCCTTGCGCTGGAAAATGGAAATGGATGCCTGTGAAATGTACGGCAGCTTGTTCCTGCTCCTATACTGCGGGGGGTCTGAAGGGAAGGTTGGGGGTGGGGGGGGGGGGGGGGGGGAGCATCCTCCTCGGCCGATGCAGCGATGCGCAGCCGTGCCGCATGACTCACAGCGGCAGAAATGGCACGGGGATGTAAACAGGGGGCGGGCTCGCGCCAGGCCGGGCCTAACCTGCACGGGTCCCAGCCAATCCGGGTCCGCGTATCCATGCCTCCCCCCCCCCCCCCCCCCTCCCCATCCCGCTGTCGTCATCAGTCCTCCGCCACGCCGATACGGCGAGCAGCGGCGAAGCGCAGCCTCGCAATTACGCGGAAAAGAGAGGAGCTGAGGAAGGTTGGGGGGTGTGTGTATGTGTGTGTGTGCGTGAAAAAAAAATTAATCTGTCAAAGGCGAATTTGTGGTAGGGATGAGAGCGCTCTGACGCTGGAGTGACCGGAACGGAAAAAAAAAAACCCCACAGGGCGAGAGAACGCTTCATGCTGAGGGACATCGCCGCCATAGCAGGTGGTGGCTTGTGTAATCTTCCAGGGTCTCGCCGCTTGTCTTTGCTGCCTGATCTGCGCGTCGTTTCAGCACTGGACAGCGACCGGGCCGCTCGGACTCTGACGGACACATCGACGGGAATCCTGAACCCGGGGTGAGCCGCCGGACACACACCTCCGTCCGTCCGGTGGCATATTTTCTTTCTTTCTTTTTTTTTTTTTTAACATTTTATTCTTATTTTCCCGAGCGAACGCCACAAGCGTGTGCGCGTGCGTGGGCTTTTGTCGTGCGCCGTAATTCGGGCGCTCCGGGGCGTTTGATTCGCGAATCCTCGCGCGCCGCGGACGCGCGCACATATAGCCTTTCCGTTCTCTCCAAACGTCCTTGAGAGTAAAGGCGTCGTGCAGCTCTGTGTGTGTGTGTGTGTGTGTGTGCCTGTGTGTGTTTGTGTCAGAAAAAAACACAGAAATAAAGGGGGTGGGGGTGCAGGATGGTGGTAAGGGGGGTTTAGGTTGTGGTGGTTTAAAGCAACTGCGCAATTGTCTGTCTCTGTCTGTCCATGTCCCTCCCTTCTGCGCCTCTCCCCCCCCCCACCCCCCCCAGCCTCCGCTTCCCCTCTTGGTTTTCTGACTGTCCCTCTCTGCTGTCACACACACAGCCAGTCCGACCCTCGCTTGGCTGCCTGGGATGCGCGGCTAGATGATTCCACTCCATCAACAAGCGCCACGGTAGTCCTGGACTAATATAGCAGCGCTACATCCCCCCCCCCCCCC
>JABUIW010000065.1:248578-290743 GCA_013363375.1 Menidia beryllina
TCCCAGCTCTGCCCATTCGCCGATCCGGATCCCTCCGTCTAAAGGCACCATGGGGAACCGCGGCATGGAGGACCTGATCCCGCTGGTCAACAAGCTGCAGGATGCGTTCAGCTCCATCGGCCAGGCCTGCAACCTGGACCTGCCGCAGATCGCGGTGGTCGGCGGCCAGAGCGCGGGGAAGAGCTCCGTGCTGGAGAACTTTGTTGGCAGGTAACGTTAGACCACCGGAAATAGAATAATCCTTTTCTCCCGTTAACCTTCAGGGTGACGTAAGAGGCCTACGCAGAGCCTGTCTTTCATGCGGGGATCGAACCATTTTTTTTTTCTTCCCCCACCTGAAGTCCCAGAGTGGAAACGCCTTTTCACAAGCACCTTCTGACAAGTTCTGCCTTTTTTTTTTTTTTAAACACACTGTGCTGAGCCCTGGCTACCAGAGCAGGGAAGCTTTATTTGGGTTACAGTCGCACCTTTGGGGATTTTGGCCCAATCAACACAAGTGAAGGGCTAGAAATATCCATCGCTTCTCTGTAAACCACAGAACGATGGCTCTTAGTGTGTGTGTGTGTGTTAAGATTGCAGAAGCACATGGCTGCCCTGGAACCATTTTAAAAGCGTCATCCAGTGTCATCTCCTGCCCCCGGATGAGCACATGAATATTCATTACGTTGCTCTGGATCTCTATTTTCTTCTCCCCCCTTCCAAAAAGCACCAAATTGCAAATTTGATCTCATTTTCTTAGCTAGATGAAGCTAAGAAACTCATCAGAAAAAAAGAAAATGCCCATGATCCCCATTGACATTTGAAGGCTTTCACTGACCGCTTCCTGTGAGGCTCTCGAATCTCCCACGACCAAACAAGAGCACTCATGTGGTTTCGGGCTTTGCAGAAGAATGAAATGCCGCAATCAGTGACTGATTAATATGTTCAGCTAAATCAAAGTGGTTGAACATCTGGTGAGACAAACTAAAGGCGTCTGTTGGTATTGGAGAACATGGTGAAGCTGTTTACTGCATATAGAATTTTAGATGAGAACATTTAAGAATTGGAAAGGAAATGGCATTTATTTCTATGTTTACATTTATATTTATGCATTTAGGAGTTCCATTTATCCACATGTAGCTTTATGAGTATCAATGCCTTATATATAACCAAACATTTAGGTCAATACTCTCATATATTCACATGGATGCATTGATTAGGTCCTTTTCCTGTCATTAAGTCGAGATGCTGAGTAATGGACCATCTGCTCAGCAACTGCCCCACACAGTGCTGAATGGACAAGGGAAGAATCCTCCTTTTTCAAAGCTCATCCCGTTTGAGGGCCTCCTAAGGGTCAATACGTGTCAGTGAGGTTTCTCGGAGCGGGCGTCGTGTCAAAGAGTGTTAGTTCTCACACTACGCTCGTCTGCTTGTGAGTTTATTCCCCCCGGGAAACATTCCGGTCATCGTTTTTTTAAATGAGATAGCTCCTGGTCGGTGTTGCAGCCCTTCAGGTGGGCTTGTTGCTCATCGGGTCGCTTTGTTCTGCACCTTTAGAACACTTCGATGCGGCAAAAAGCCGACGACAGCAGCAGGGTTGCCATCTTTTAAAATGGCCTCCGTGCCCACTCCATTAATGACACTGAAATCCCGGCCAGTTGGCATAATTGGAACGGGTGTATAATTAAAGTTAGCTAATGGAAACAAAAACCTTCAGGAGTTGAGCGACAATTGACCACCTGCCTGTAAAATGTGGATTCAATCTTTCATTCGTGTTCAAGTTTGCTGTGGTCTGATTTTTCTTCCCACTCTGCTGTTTTCCTTCAGGGATTTTCTGCCCCGTGGATCTGGTATTGTCACCCGCAGGCCCCTGGTTCTGCAGCTCATAAGTGCTAATGCTGGTGGGTTCCCACACACACCAACACACACCCACACATGCCAACACGCATATATTTGCACACACTCATGCGTCAACACACAAATCCACACACCCCCTCTTTTCTTTTGCAGTGCTGCTGTTTTTTTGTTTTGTTTTTTTCCTCTGGCTTTTCGTCCTTCCTGCGCTGGAATTATTTCCCACCATTTCCCAGAGCCATTGCTAATCTCCGATACGTATTCTTTCTTCTCACTTTGTCAGAATGGGCCGAATTCCTCCACTGCAAAGGGAAGAAGTTCACCGACTTTGACGAGGTGCGCCAGGAGATCGAGGCAGAAACCGACCGTGTGACCGGGGCTAACAAAGGCATATCGCCCGTTCCCATCAACCTACGCGTTTACTCCCCTCACGGTACGGAATCGCTCAGCGTTCCCCCTTTAAAGTCCGGTCCACAGTCACACCATTGAATCGCAATGGACCGAAACAAACCGAGTCTTTAGCAAACTAACATCAGGCAGACGATCGTAGTGAAATGATCTCAGAAACAAAGGTGATGGTTATGTTATTGAAAAGTTATGAACAAAATTGATTTATTTAGACATGAATTTATACGATATACTTCTGTTTAGAATCAAATTCAATTAAGCCTTTCTGATCTTGTTATAATATTTGCTGTGCAAATGTAAGTGCTTTCATTTACAGCAGGAGAAAATTTTAACAATTTATACAATGGCTTTACTCATTTGATTTAAAGGCTAGCGGTTATCCTAAATCATTTGTAAAGGTCAATAAGAATGACATTAACTACTCTGGTTGGTGCTGGCAGTTCTTTAAAAAATAATAAAATAAGTTAATACATGTTGGACTTATAACATGAGCCAAACAGCTTAAAACAATGAGGTACAAACAACTTTGATCAGTTAATCTGCCTTTTCCCCCAAAACAGGATTAAGGTGCTGAAATCATTTGATAGTTATATCCATTCAGAACCCACCATGTCGAAATCTGTACAGACCAGTAGCTCAAACTATTGGAGTCTGGGGTTTTTGTTATTGCTGCATCTGTTGATAAAGCTAAATTCAAACTTAGCTTTAATTTGAATTCAAGTGGAGATTTAATCATTGAAGAATTTTGGGTTTTTTTTGTTAGTTCCCTTTGTTGACATAAGATGTCCATGGTAATTATGAAACCATCTTGCTTGATGATAATTATTGTATTTGTAAATGCTTGAATATATGTAGAGGAATTGCTAGCTTATAAGAAATACAGTTTAGCAAACTATTCTTCTCATTTGATAAATTCTTGTATATTATTATTTTGACCATAGAAATGTATATTTCTCAATCTTGGCATGAATGATACCTTAAATTTGCAATTGTTTTATAACAGGCTAATGTGTTATTTTCTGGTCTTCTTGGTGTTCTTACTAACTCTAAAACAACTATAAAGTAAACTACAAAGTGTTTACTTTAAAGGTGTTTTACAGTATTTTATGTATTCTAATCCTTGACAGCATTTGTAATTGAAAATTAATGCGATGCCACACCCACTTAGAAACCCTGTGTCAGGTAAACACTTTAAATTCTTTAAAAAGTTAATATAACAAACCTCTATTGAATTGAGAAACATTAGAAAAGATTTTGGTGACAGCTAACATACTGAAAAAAGATGGCATGGTGTCCCACTTACAGCTTTGTCACCTCAGACCTTTCATGCTGTGAGCTGCCAAGACGACCACATTATCAAAAAAGAAAAGAGAGAAAATATTCACTATTAACTGACTGATGATTCTCAGATTCTTAACGCATAGAGGCAAGCCATAACCAATGTTTGCTTGAAAAGACAAAGCCAGATGAGGAATTATTTCCTCTGCCACCCTGATGAGGCATTCATCAACCTGCTAAAGCAAGAATCTTAGAAGGAAAAGCAAAAAAAAAAGATACCCTACAAACTTTTCTACGATTCCTTTTACTCTCTCCAAAGCATTTTAATTGTATTGCTGGAATCGGTCAGGGAGGGTGGATCTTGATGGGGGACTCAGGCGCGGAGATGCAGAAAACGGGGTTTATTGTAACAAAAAACAGGTTCAAAAACAGGGCTGTGGCAAAACTATGAGCAAAGTAACAAAGCAAAGGTTAACAAAACTGTAGCAAAGTATCAAAACAAGACTGTGGCAAAAGTACAAACGAGATTAACATGGCAGTGGTCAAATAAGGCTGTGGCAAAGTAACAAAATAAAGATGAACAAAACTGTGGCAAAACATGGCTATGGGAAATAATCAAAACCTTACATGACGTGGGGAGATGAGAGACGAAAGACGCAAACGCATGAGGGAGGGGAACCCCAGGTGTACACAATAGCTAATCAAGACATAACGAGACACCAGACATTCCCCCAGACGTGACAGAATCAAATTGTAGATGAATTTGAATGCTTTGAAATCTAAACAATCAAGTGGGATAGTGAAGATACTGACAAGAATATCCTTGGATCTGAATAAAGGTTCAAATAGATATTGAAAGATTTTGGAAAAATATCAAACTCCTCTCAAATAAACTTGTATACTAAATTGTATCACAATTCAGCGGTGCAATCAGCTGTAAACTGAAACTGGCCTCATTTATCAGGGTCTGCACATTTGGCAGTTGGCCTTGAAATAGTAGGTGAAACTCAATCGTTCTAATATAATCACCTTTATTTATTCAGCTTTACTTTGCCAGGCACTGACCGATCTAAAAGAATGCAAAGGAACTGTCCGTGCCATGACTTTAGATGTAAAACACGTTGACAATCGGTTGCTCATGCTTTTGCGTTGGTGTGTTTGTGCAGTGCTGAACCTGACTCTCATCGACCTGCCCGGGATAACGAAGGTGCCCGTCGGAGACCAGCCCGTGGACATTGAGCAGCAGATTCGGGATATGATCATGCAGTTCATCACGAGAGAGAGCTGCTTGATCCTGGCCGTGACTCCGGCCAACAGCGACCTGGCCAACTCTGACGCACTGAAACTGGCCAAGGACGTGGACCCCCAGGGTAAGCCGTGGACACAGGGGTAAGCAGGGGCTGTAGGGGGTTTATTTGTGTGGCACATTTTGCGTACAAGACAATTCAAAGTGCTTTACAAAGAATTTAAATGCAGAAAAACAAAGAAAGAAAATGAATGAACAAAATAAATCAAATAGCTTAAATGTGAAGGGTACATATAAAATACATTCAGTCTCCATATGCATGAAACGTGAGTTAAGAGCAAAGGGGCAAACAACCTTGTTAAAGGGATTCGAGCATGCAGAGTAAATGTCATCATTTTAATTTAAAGTTTTCAAGATTATTTAAATACTCTTTTTCCATGACACCGTTTCTTGAAGTCCACATGAAATATTACACACAGACTTGATACAACAGCTTTCCGTTCAACAGCCCGGTCCTGATCAGTTAGCTTTAGCTCTCCTGCAGGTTTTACACCACTACATATTTTAACCACCGTTACCCACGCACTGGAAAATCCCATCGGTTGACCAAAGTTGCGATCAATCATTTTCAGCTTGCATGCTAACATGCTAAAACAGTCAGAGACATCCATAAGCAGACATACAGTATATTTCCCCACATTTGCAGTTTAGCCACAGGCATCTGCTCCTTAAAGCTCTTTTAGGCCCCGTTTTATTGGACCTTATGCTTTAAACTTGCACAGGTTATTAAATCAGTGGAATGAAGAGGGGAAGGGATTGAAATATAGAGGAATATGCAATGTGTGTTTAATATGGGGATTGTACTATTTTCCACAGATATAGAAACATTGACATTGGATGAGATAGAACTGGAGTGTTTTTGACAGTTATCTCCTCTCAAATGATAGTCCGTGAATATATCCTTGTTCCTCATTTTTTTTTAAATTTCTCGTCAAGGTCTTAGGACTATTGGAGTGATCACCAAACTGGATCTGATGGATGAGGGCACGGATGCCCGGGAGGTGCTTGAGAACAAACTGCTGCCGCTTCGAAGAGGTGCGCCTTATTTTTTATTCACAGTGGAATAATATCTGCCAGATTTTGTGTCACGCTTGTGGTTCTGCTTCTTTTTTTTTTTTTATATATCTTCCTCTAAGAAAATGTTCCTTCACTGTCTTATTTCACTCTTTTTTACCACCACTCCTTTATCTGTTCCTATCAATCGGCTTCCAATGCCGCTATTATTTCTCGGGTTTTTTCATGAATTATTTCTCTGTCTGTCGTTTTTTTTTCCAGGGTACATCGGAGTGGTAAATCGCAGTCAGAAGGACATCGACGGCAAAAAAGACATCAAGGCAGCTTTGGAGGCCGAGAGGAAGTTCTTTTTGTCCCACCCATCCTACAGGCACATGGCTGAGAAAATGGGCACCCCCCGCCTGCAGAGAGTCCTGAACGAGGTGATGATGGATTTTTCTCTGAGTGCCGTCCCATAGTGCACTTTACATAATTAAAAAGAGTGACCTACTTTCAATGCTTTTTTTGTTTTTTCGGGCCCCTTTGTACGGTGCATGGCTGTGGGCGTCGGTAGATTAAGGCTATCAGTAGGTGGGAAACACATTCACGCTTTCTAGCTCGGCTCCAAATGTGATCGAATTCCACTCATTCCAGATTTTCTCCGCATTGTCGCCGGACTAGTGCTGCATCTTCTTCTGTTACAGTGAAATGAGCAGTCTTTTTTTTTTCTTTTTTTTTTTTTTTAAAGCGATCGTAAAGCCTCTTGTGATTTTAAGAGCTTAATTTTCCTGTTTTTTTTGTTGTTTTTTTTGTGTGTGTTTATAGCAACTGACCAACCACATCCGGGACACCCTGCCAGCTTTCCGCAGCAAGTTGCAGTCCCAGCTGTTGGCCCTGGATAAGGAGGCCGAGGAATACCGAGGATACCGGCCCGATGACCCCTCCCGCAAAACCAAGCAGCTGCTGCAGTCCGTATCACGTTTTTTTGTGTTTACATCATGCGGACGGGGGAAATATTTCATAGGATTATTTTCCCTCCCTGCACTCATTTCCCACGTTCCTTTTTTTTTTAACTATCAGCTTGCGTTTCGCAGGTCCGGCCTTTTATTGGCTGATCGTTTTCCTTGTTGTTGGCTCGCAGGATGGTCCAGCAGTTCTCTGTGGACTTTGAGAAAAGAATCGAGGGCTCGGGGGACCAGGTGGACACGGTGGAATTGTCCGGGGGAGCGAAAATCAACCGCGTCTTCCACGAGCGTTTCCCTTTTGAACTCGTCAAGGTGATTGGCCGCTCGTGAGATGAGACAAATAAATAAAAAACGCCTAGTAAACAAAGAGACCTATTTTCTTTTATATTTGTTTTGCATTAGTTTCTTCCAGTTGTGCTCATTCTCATGATGTTAGCCCCGTGAAACCGTATTTCCAATAACTCTAATTTTTAAACCAGAACGTTTAAACTGTCCCACATTCTGTATTTATATCCACTACCTTTTTATGTAAGAATAAGAAAATAAAGCAGTCACTGAGTCATCCTCTTGGTGGAGGCTGTGGGTCGGGGGTAAGAGCAGTTGCTCTCCTATTGGTGGATCCATTCACGGTCATTTAAAAGGAAGGAAAAAAGAGCTGTGATGAGATAATGATAAGATTTTTAGAGCATATTATTATATAGAGCATCTTTACATAGATTTCTTTCCACCTTACCCCTCCTACAAAATCCGTAATTTCTCCCCCCTTTGAGCTCTGTTGGGACACCTTTGCTGTTATCAGAGCCTGTTCAGTGAAATCCTATCTCTTCAGTTTTTCCGTAAACGCCAGTGGGCCCTTGCTTTCTGTTTTTCCTTCAGATGGAGTGTGACGAGAAGGAAATGCGCCGTGAGATCAGTTACGCCATCAAGAACATCCACGGCATCAGGTAGGGCTTTGCCTAGGAAATTCTTTCATTCGTGTCCCGCCTTTTGTAGTCCCACTGCCACTTCCTGTGCCAACAGAGGTGCGCGCCAGTTTCCCCTTAAACCCGTCGTTCTGCCAAATATTTAGCAGCCAACTTCTCCGTGGTAGGAATCCACCATCTGCTTACTCACACTTAAATGCTGAGGACACGTTTCAGCCTGTGGCCAGGGCGATTACTATTACTATGGCGAACGTCGTTCCAACATGGCGCCGAAATGAAAACGCCAGGAACCAGAACAAAACTGTCACGCACAACGGCAGATCTCATCTTCGATTTTGTTGTTGTTTACTGTTGTTCTACCCAGTCCAGGAAACACTTGTTTGTTAAGAATTCAGCAGCTTTTAGCCACAATCACCAAAAAGATGCCACTTTGAGTTTATTTTTCTCCTTAAATCAATCTTAGCTCATTGACTGCCAGAGATTTTTGAGCATTTTGACTGATTTTTCAAGATCCACAGAATAGTTTGTGCTATGACTATGTAAACACTGAACACACCAAAAGAAAGAGTAGACTCTCTTCTTTCATCAGGAAAAAAAACGTGTTTCTACCTTATTCCGTTCTTCCTCGACTTGCGTCTCACTGGCGACATGTTCTCTCATAGCGAACCGTTACGTTTTTTTTTATTTGCCTACAGTCTATGCTCATCTCCCATCAAAAGTGGCACTGCCACCTAGAGGGTCAATTTGTTACTACATACTCTGTCTAGAAGCCGATATTTACGGACAAGCTTTAGCAGATCATCCCCCAAGCAACTCTCGTTGAAAAACATAAAAGACGTCTATCGACGTCTTTGGCAGCCAATGAGTTAATTAAAAGATATGTCACCACTATAAATTTTTGTTATGAGCCATTTATGTCGCAAATGCATTTAAAGGCTTTATTAATAAGAAATAAAACAACTGTTTCTCGCATGACCGTCTTGTCCTCTTTTTTGCTCAGAACCGGACTTTTCACCCCAGACATGGCGTTTGAGGCCATTGTGAAGAAGCAGGTCATTAAGCTAAAGGAACCTTGTGTCAAGTGTGTGGACATGGTCATCCAGGAGCTGATTAACACCGTCCGCCAGTGCTCCAACAAGGTAACCCCGCCTTGCGTGACGTCAGCTTGACCCATTGGGTTGCTACCTTTGTAGCTCAGGGACGAGAAGGAGGAGGAATGTTGAACATGACCGGCTGTGTGCTGTGCTTTCAGCTGGAGTGCTTCCCCATGCTGCGCGAGGAAACGGAGAGAATCGTGACCACTCACATCCGAGACAGAGAGAGCCGGGCCAAGGACCAGGTGACTGCATGCATTTGTTGATATCTGTGAACGTCTGAAGGTGCAGAGAGAAGCCGTTTTTTTTTTTTTTTTTTTTTCCTTTTGCGTTTTCTAGGCAATGTAACAATCAGCCAAGTTAATTTCTAATTACAGACAACCCCAACACAGGAAATTGAAAAGAATTTTCACTGTGTAGTAGAAGCATGAATATATTTCTTTTTTTTTAAAGGTACATTTAATAAAAAAGAGTCCACATGATCCAAAAAATCCATTCTGACCAATTTCACTGCTTTTAAAAAATTTGTAAAAATCTCATCAATCATTTGACGCTGCAAAATCACCAAAAAAAATGAAAGAAAGGAAAATTTCCTGTTTTTTTTTAACTCATAATGATACGTTCATGAAGGTTTTTTGTACCTTTCTCTGATAACATTCTTGGTGGTCTTTGTCATCTTTGGCACACAGAACCACACCTGATTTTTTTCCCCAAAAACTGGCCACATGTCCACTTTCTCTAACTTTGTCCGTGCTGAGTTTAAATCGTGGAGCTGTTTACCACTCGGCCCTAAAACACCCTCCCCTTTCAGCTGCCTCTCTCTTTATTGCTTTAGGTTTGTCACTCACATCATATTTAAAAAGTGTTTCACGCTTTCTGAAAAGAAAGAAGTTAATCGGCACAGAAAATCATTTTTGGATTTCTGTCCATTAAAGAGCCATTTAAATTAATGAAGGAATGAAATATTTAGGCTTTATTGCGAATACAGTTCTGCGAGTCAGAAGATGAATACGGCTGTTTGATGAGATGTTCCATTTTATTTTTTGGCTTAGTTGCATGACACTCAGATTCACGTGGTTAACAGTCTCAGGCAGCCGGGTTGTTTTTTTTATTTCAGGTCCTCCTGCTGATCGACATCCAGCTCTCTTACATCAACACTAACCACGAGGACTTTATCGGCTTTGCTAAGTAAACCTTTTCTAGTCGCCAGAAGCAAATGTTTCTGTAGTCCGTAGTCCTCCGCCACGCCTCCTTCACCCACGTCTCCTTCTCTTTCTGTCGTCTCCTCTGTTTTTTTCGCCGGCCCTCAGCGCTCAGCAGAGGAGCAGTCAGACTAACAAAAGCCAGAGTTCGGCAGGAAACCAGGTGAGCGTTTGCCGCTTCTTTCAGTCCAGGACGAACTGCGCACCCCAAAGCAGAGCAAATTACAAAGGGACCTGTGAAATCCTCTCTCATTCGAGTTTTTTTTTTTTACTCCTATGTTCTCTGGTTTCATGATTGTTTCTATGATTTCTCTTTTAGCCATGCACGCTGTAATGTTTGAACAGGGCACCAGGTGTGAACAGTGTGTGCTTTTATGATTTTTATTTCTTTTTTGTGACTCACTTTGGGCTCTATTATTTATTTTCATTTTTTTTTGCCACCCTCATGACCGCTGTTGTTGTTGAGACGTCTCCCTTTTGTTTGAACCCCTCCTGTGTCATCAAGGTGCCACCTTGCATTTCATCCCCCATCCCTTAGTGAGAATCTCAGCTGCCCTCTTAGGGGTGTCTGTTGGTGAGTATGGCTCATTGTGGGTTTTTGATTTGAAATGTCATGTGTGCCTGCAGTTACACCTCTGCCCATCGTGTGGTGCTCTGCAGCACTGCTACGTTGAAAAAAAAGACTAAAAACTAAGACAAAAACCTGCCATTTTTCTCATTTTTCGCTATAACAGCCCGAGAATGCTAATTGACTTTTGTAGGCCGTTCTTGGGCAGAGGCCTTTTCTGGAAGTTGCACTAGAAAAGTTGCCGCACGGTGTCTAAAAGCTCCACGTTCCCTCCGGTTTCAGGCCTCCTCTCCTCCCGCGTCAGGCCTGATTGTAAGAGTCTCCTCTAACTGTTTACTCTCTCACACCGCCTCCACCCGCGTAGGCCCGCAGACCACGAGGGGTTGCCATCGAGACATGCGGCATTAAACATCCAATTTTGTTTGGCATTCAAAAAAATACCATCTGCGCAAAGCTACGATTGGATCCCTCTCCGGCAATATGTGCCTGTTGAGAGAAAGGCTTTGCAATGATTTGGGTAACCTCCTTAGTGAGTCTTAGGCGGTCCGAGTCTGACAGTAATCTAACCCCATAATCACTTGGCACCGAACCCACAGGCCTGCTCGCGTAGGCTGGAAGAGTTAATACACCTAACACAGAGGACGCACTCATGCTTTGTGTGTTGCTAAACACAGTGGTCACTAAACAAGCTTAACCCGGGCGTCTTCCTGTGGAGCACAGTCCCTCGGTCACTTGCTTTGCCCCCGAGCGCACCACACACACGGCGCCACGCCTGACCCCGCCCGTCACACACATTTCATCCTAATTTTGCGCCTCGAGGATTTGCCCAGGTCGACTTTATCCAGGCAAAAAACGTAACCACGTGTGTTGTTTTGTCTTTTAAAAAAGAAACCTTTCTTTTTGTCTTGAGGGCGGATTCTTGTTTTTCTTGCTTTTTGTTACAATCCCAAATCAGAAAATGTAAGGAAAAAGGATAGTTTTAAAGGTCTTCGTGATTTTTTATTAATTATTTTTACAACTCCAGTAAGTCCGAGGTGTTTCCTGATTGTCAGGTCCACTGAAAAAATTTGCCCTATATACATCAGTGCCAGACAAATATCCCTAGATCTGCAAAACATTTTAAAAATGTTGGGGCATTAGCATTTTATGGATAGTAATTCAATAAATTTGAACAGTTTAAGGAATCTGGAGGAAGTTCAACGAATTAAAGGCACAACCCTGAGCTGGAGACCAATGATGGGACACAGGATCCAGTATATAGCTGACTCAACCACATCTGCATGAGATTAGTGTTTGCAACATTTCTGATCAACCACAGTACAGAAATGGCATTTTTGGAATAGCCTTGCTTGAAGCGGCGATGCCTCTTCAGGCTCGGATGCATCTGGATAATCACACATTGGAAATGTGCCTTGTGGCCAGAACGATCAGTGTTTGGAATCTTTGCTGGAGGAAATGGATGCTTTGCAATCCCAAGCAAAGATTAAAATCTATACTGTGGCAACTGTACAAAGCAGTAGAAGTTTTACTGGCCGAATAAAAAAAAAAAAAAAAGAAAGATGCAACGTGCAAAAAAATGATATTCAACTACATTGAATATCTCTGGTTCATACTGTTTAAGTATCTGAAGCCAAATTAAATGCATGATCTTTATCCAGCCCTCAGGCTTTTTCTAATTTGGGGTTGTAGAAATTTGACAGATAAAACAGGATCCGTCGGTCTTTTCTGCACGCGCTCGTTGAATGGTGCGCGCTGATTTGGCCTTCCCTCTACCCTCAGGTCATCCGCAAAGGCTGGCTGACCATCAACAACATCAGTATCATGAAAGGAGGAGCCAAGGAGTACTGGTTTGTGTTGACCGCCGAGAGCCTCTCCTGGTTCAAGGATGACGAGGTGAGTTTAAATAGCAGCTGTGCTTTTTTTTTTCTTCTTTTTTTTTAAATCACAAAAATAGTTTGGAGCGAATTATTTTCAGACTCTGCAAGCTTTTAGTGCAGCAACCTTGAGCTATGTCACAGTAACAGAAAATGGCAGGCAGCATCTAAAATATCTCGCATTACCCACTCAGCATTCATGTTTGAAGTGTTAACAGTTCTTTATTAGAGGAGCATGGTAGATTATTATTTTTCGAACAATTTTTTTTAATGTCATCTTTACTAAATGAATGTAAATGTCACATAAAAATGGCATGGAATGTAGTCATCTTTTATATTAGGCCTGTTCATCGATTTGGCTAGAGCTGGAGCTAGTTCAGTCAGTCATAATTCCCCAGTTTTTTTATACATTGTAGGAAATGACCTCCATCAAAAGCTGACAGCTGACACAACCATTCACCGTTTCGAGTGAAAATCCTTTTCCAAAGTGAAGTAAAGTAAAGACTTCCTCAGGGGAATATGTATCAAAACAGAGAACAAATAATACTTTTGATCAGGCCAATCACAGTATTTACTGACATTTTAAATAAATTTGTTTGTGATGGCTGAAAGAAATATACAATTCTTGCCTTTTTTTTTTTTCATTCGGTAACATCCATTAACACCGACTAATGTCTGGGTTTTCAGTGCAGTCGTTTTTATTGGCATCAGATCTAGGGGTGGTTATTTTTCTTCGAGGGTGCTGCACTTAGGGCTGCAAGAATACACACCTTATCATTTTAAGTTTGTCAATTACTTCTCCGATGGAGGCTCTGAGGGGAACAACCCCCATATAAAGAGAGAGAGGTAGATCAATTCTGTATTATCATTAGACAGCCGGCAGATGTGCAGTCAACAAAAAAAAAAGATCAAGAAAGAATGCTTGTAAAAACTCTAGCTTTTCTGAATCTGTGTTCTAAAACAAGCTGTAGCTTTTGGTGTAATACTCTCTCTTTATCCTGTTCATCATAGAGGGTTTTGGTACTAACTAGGCTGGTTCTGGAAGTGGAACTGGCTGCCGTGGGTTGCAGTTCAATTGATTTGGTCCAGCATCTGTACTTTAATTAGAAAACTGTGAATCGAATTTTGGCATTACAAATCAGAACCGTGTTTTCTGTCCAATTTTCGACCGAGACGTCTTTTTCCATTTTTTATGAAAGGTTTACGTGCACTCCAACAAAAGCCACGCTGAGAAAGGAATCAAGTGAAATTCAAAGATAGCGGAAGCAGTAACCAACCGTAACGCCGAATCAACATACAGAGCACCGTTAGAGCAAAATTGCATTCATTTTATTTTCATGTTGCACACAATAACATCAAAGGCAGAGCCACTCTGAAATTCTCGCGCGTTGGTTAGAAGCGCGCCAGCATTTCGGTCGGTCCTGCTGGCGTAGTTTGGCAGGCTGTCGTCTATCTGCCTGTCTGTGCCTGCTGTACAGGTTTGGAGGATATTCTGCACAGCAAGTGTAGATAGGCGGACACACTGCAACTCCTCCGAACGGGTCGGGGCCTCGGCTGCTTTGGCCGTTTGTCGTTTGTCGACGGGGACCTTTCTGGGCTTCTGGGCCCGGTTTCAGGGCGGACACACGGAGACATTTTTTGGGCCTGAAGAGAAGTTGAGAAAAACAAAAGCATTCTCTACAGCCTTTTTTTTTTTTGGTGTGTGTGGGGGGTTTCATGCATCGCCGCTATGATGAAGCAACTGTTCTGTATGAATCACATATGTGAGGAGCCCCTCGTTTCCCCTAACTTCTTTGTCTTGGAGCACCCCCCTTTCTCTCTCTCTTTTCCACCTCCTTCCACTGGGAGTTTAGGCATTCTCTTCTTCTTTTGCAAATTTGGAACGGCCCCAGTTCCGACCAAATGTTCACTCACAGACACCCGGACAGATATGAAAGCCTTCTTGGCCCTTTTGCGCTAACGCAGGACTGCACACCATTGAGTCCAGATTGCCATTTGAGATGTAGGGGAAATTATAGACTGCTGGCATTCGCCTTGTATATTTCTGTTTTACACCCCTTGAACTTTCTATAGTCACATACACGTGCACACAGACACACACACACACACACGGCCGCGCACCCTCCTCCCTCTCCTAATGTGGCTGGCAGTTACTTTGGAACTGCTCGCATTCTTGGCAGGAAAGCTTTTAATCCAAACATCAGCTTCCAGCATTTCAGGGGGAGAGAAAACCCTTCTATTAAATATCAATAAACCCCGGTTAACGTCCCAACTAGCTGCTGCCTCCCAACGCAGAGTCACCGATTTGATTCTCTTAACCGTTTTTGTGTTATTCCACGAAAAAAACTGCAATTCCATCCTTAAAAAAAGACGATCTAACTGGTCAGTTTTCAGCCTCGCTTGATGCTCGGAGTGTTATTTTGGAGTGGAGCTGTTAGTCCTGTATTTATTATATCCCGAGAATACTTGTTTTAACACTTATTTGACTCTGCAGCAACTCTAGCATACATCAGTGTCCCCTTTGCCTCCCGGCCTTCCATTCTCGCTCTGACCACCCACTGAAATAACTTCACTCTGTATTTTCAAACTTCACTTGATTGATTGGCCCTTTCGTTCCTCTGGCCCGTGTTTGATGCTTTGCAGCCACATTTGCTCCCCCCCCCCTCACCCCCTCCCCCCACCCCCTCCCCACCTCTTCCAGTGGACCACATCCTCATCAGAGCACGAGCAGTCTGCACACTCACTCATTCATGCTATAAATTATCTGAGCTCGCCGTTTCACGACCGAGGTTTAAATCCTCCGCCATTTTGGCTAAAATGACCCCGACCGGAGCGCCCCCGGCTTTTCGCCGCGGGGTTGAAGTTAGTGGGAGAAACTGGTG
Organism: Menidia beryllina; assembly: GCA_013363375.1. Taxonomy (NCBI): domain Eukaryota; kingdom Metazoa; phylum Chordata; class Actinopteri; order Atheriniformes; family Atherinopsidae; genus Menidia; species Menidia beryllina. The sequence continues at coordinate 263,905 of JABUIW010000065.1, forward strand.
ACACATGTTTATTCCAAGAATAAATCGGAAAGAACAAAAAAAAAAAAGAAAAAAAAAAAAAAAAAAAGGGAAAGATAGAAGAAAAAAAGGAAAAAAAAAAAAAAAAAAAAAAAAAAAGGCATATTGGAGGACCGAGAGAGACAGAGAGAGACACATACAGACAGACAGGTTTGACAGAAGAGGGTCCTTGCCCAGTCTAACCAATGTGCAGACTACTGTACACCAGTATGACAATGAACAGGTAGTCTGAACACTGGGTGGACGGAGCCGGAGGTAACGGGCCAGGCCTTGTGTCGGCGTTTTCTGCCTTCCCAGATGCTCGGGGCTGTGTCGTCTGTGCCCTCCCTTTTCGCCCCTCTCCATTTTGGCAGCAACGATCCCGCAAAAAAAAAAAAACCCTAAAAAAAAACTTTTAAAAAAGTGCGATAGGCCCCATCCGCGTTTGCCTGCGTTCCCCCCTTTTGTTTTTTTTGTGATGCGCCCCTCTTGGCTTGTTTGTTTGTTTTGGTCGGTGGGCGTCTGAGCTCCGGGTCCCCTCGCGGTCCGTCCTGGTCACGCCGGCCATGAAGAGTATCCAGCCTTGACGTGGCATATTCGCTCAGACGACTGGGACACACTGGCTGCACGTTCAGGGAGGGGATATTACAAAAAAGAGGGAAAGAGAGAGGTGGAGTGGGGGTGGAGGGGGGGGGGGGAAAAAAGGGGGGGGAAGGGGGGGGGGGGGGGGGGGGGGGGGGGGGGGGGGTAGAAAGGGAGAGGAAGAGAGCGGAAGAGGGAGGGGACCCGTGTGACCATATATGGGCCGTAGTGACCCCCTTGGGGAATACAGCCCTTGAAGGGTCCGCAGTTTTCTCGTCCTCTCCTCTTCTTCTCTCCCCATCTCCTCCGAATCTTACCTGCAGCCGGCAACCAGCGTTTTCCCGAAGAGCGTCGGCACTCGGGGTTGGCGTCCTCCTGGAAATCTTTTTCGCAAAGGCGACTCCCGCGCCTCTTCTTCTCCTCGGGTCTCTCCTCCTCCCTTCGCCCGCCGTCTCCTCGGCTTCTCCCTCCTTCCCCGCTTCTCTGTGTGCCGCTAAGCACAACCAGATGTTGAGTTTTAACGCCAGGCTGTCATTTAATCTCTCTTGCTCTCTCTCTCACTCTCTCCCTCCTTCCAAAAAAGAAAAAAAAAGGCAGGCAGGAAGTGGGCCCCTCTGGAATGAAAAGGGAAAATATTGAAATAATATTGAGGGGGTGGGATGAAAGAAAAAAAAAGACAAAGGGAGTTAGGATAGAAGAGTTTGGATTAACTGGTAAATGAGGGGTAATGGTCTTCGGCGTCCCCCCTTTGAGTCGGTTTGAGGCTCCGACTCAGTCATATCAACACTGAATCTAGGCCCCTTCTCCATTTGGACCTCCTTTAAGTGTCAGCATTTTCCCTGTCAGGAGCCTAACCAGAGTTTCCTCTGCCTACCAGCGCTCCAAAAAAAAAAGAAAAATGAAAAAACTTACCGTGAAGAACGACTGTTTCTTGACCCACACTGTAATGACTTCCACATGTGCTCTCTTTCTCCCATTTTTTCCTTCTCTGCCTTTTACCTCTCCTTCTCCACCCCCCCCCCCCCCCTCCCCCAAACTCCCACTCTCACTTCTCCCCCATTCCTCCTCCCTCCTCTCACCCCCGCGCTCTCTCCGTGCACCCCCTCTTTAAAAGCCTGACTTCACCTTTTCTCTTCCAAGCATCCCGCTTCGCGGCATATGACAAAAGGCCCGAAATGAGCGGGGATCTTTTAGCCCCGCGCGCTAATTGGGATCCTTCTGCTGTCGTCATTCACAGGAGAAAGAAAAGAAGTACATGCTGCCCCTGGACAACCTGAAGGTCCGCGACGTGGAGAAAAGTTTCATGTCCAGCAAGCACATATTCTCCATCTTTAACACCGAGTCAAGGTCTGCTCTTATTTCTACCTCTCGTTGAGTTTAAATTGCAAATGATCAAAGAAACCAAGACCTCTTCGCTCGGTTGTGGTTGCGGCCCTGTGTGGTTTTGCAGAGGCTGAAATATGTTTCAGATTATGCGTCATGGACAGTGAATGTGCAGGCTTATATGTGCACAAACACAGAAAGAATACGTCCTGCAAGAGGAAGAAGACATTTAGTAAAAAACAGACATTGGGTAGTAATTCACCTCATACATTTATGGGAAAAATGGAGATCCTGTGTTCATGCCGTTGTAATGGTGGATGTGGATCCCAGTATGTAGTTTGTCCAACACTAAATCCGTGTAGAAATGTTCAGAGTCATGCCTGAACTTTCAGTAATTGTTGCAATGTGTCCTGTAAAAGGAATCATAGCAGCTCATTTTCCCTCATACGCTTTCCACGACATCTTGGCTTAATACATGTAAACTGTAAAAATGGGAAAGTGTCCCACATGGAAGATCTTGCGCACGGCCATGAAAAGAAAGTATTTGACTGTGTGCTGGTATAATAAAATTTCATCTGGCTAATATCCAGATGTCGAAATTGGATAGCGCAACCTCAGATGAACAATAACACACTGTGTCCTTTATTCAAAAGCGTAAAAAACTAATCCAAAACGTTGCCTTGGATGCAAACAACTAAGTCTAATTAGTCACTAAGTCAACATGATAGACCAGAACCCAACACAATATGACTTAATTCACTTAATTATCACTTAATTTACCTAATTAATTAATCATTTGTAGCATTTAGGTGTTTGTTTAGGCCAAAGAAGAAAGACAGTCGACCCGGGAAGAGTCATACGAACATATCCAAAAGTATTTGGAGGCCATCATTCTGCGGTGAGAAACATGAGCTGAAAACAATCGTGGCAGTGGGCAATCCCACCGGGAGTGGACGTCCAACAAAGCACTGCCCAGGGTCACACGTTAAACGCTCAGAGAAACTGAAAAAATAAAAGAACAAGAGGCCAGACCAATTAAAAAAAAGACAACAATCAAGGTTTTTATTCAGTTCCAAAGAGTTTTTGTCACACGAATGCCCACAAACTTCGATTATCTTAACTTTGAAAAAACAGCCATGCTATTCCAAGCTCTGAGGGTTTTATCTTTGAACGCTTTATATAACAATAAAGACAACTCTATATGTGGTTCATAATAGCACGGTATCATAAGTTATGCACAAATTTAGTGTGTAATTAAATAATTGCCGCTTTAGTATTAGAATTTGGGGCATTTTGACAGAAGCTTGTTGGGTTGATTTTCTGTTACCTGTGCTCGAATGTGTTTTTTGGTGTCCAGGAATGTTTACAAGGACAATCGCACTCTGGAGTTGGCCTGTGACTCTCAGGATGACGTGGACAGCTGGAAGTCATCTCTGCTGCGTGCCGGGGTGTATCCTGAGAAGACCATTACGGTCTGTGAACCAGCTTACCCTCAGTCGAACACGATCGGCTCACACTGGGCACAGCTGTTCCGTCTGATCCTGTCATTAATGTCTTTGTCCGGTTATCACCTGTCAAACCTTAGAGTTATTCTTTTATGTGAGCCACCCACTAGTTTGTAACGAGGGAAAAAATGTCCCCAGGTAGTTTAAAGCAAAGTTTGAAGCATAATGCGATTTCCCATGCGTCAAAATACATTCCTTTACTTAATAACGGCATTCAAAGATTGATGTGTAAATGTCAGCTCTATGTCATTTAGATCGAAAAGGAAACAAAAATCTACCTCCCTATTTCTTTAGGTTGAGAGTGAGACCACTTCCACTGCAGATAACTTCTCCATGGACCCCCAGCTTGAGCGTAAAGTGGAAACCATTCGTAACCTGGTGGACTCGTACATGGCTATTGTCAACAAGTGCATCCGGGACCTCATTCCCAAGACCATCATGCATCTGATGATCACTAATGTAAGAGGCAAAGGTGGTTTGGCTGATTCCCGATTCCGGGTCAAGGTGTCATTATATGCCATATCCGTGGCATGCCTAATGTAAACTGTGAATGTTTCTAAAAGGAAAAGCTTAGCTGAGTCTCTTTTGGAATCTTAACAGTAATTTTTTTTCCTAGGAAAGAGCTGAAAGCAGTGTTCCTGTCAGGGACTGATAAATAAAAGACACCCTTAAATTTATTTATCTTAGTTATGTTTTCTTCTTCATTTTAATTAAGTAAACAAACAGAAATAGAAAACTGCCCTGTGAAAATACAGATTATGCTGGTGGTCTAAAAATTTTGCACAAATTACTTTTTATAAAAGCACATCAAAGGCTAAATATATCATTTTTTTCTCATTTAGTGAGCAGTACCCAATTTTGACACAAAAATACCTATCTTCTGTGAAGTTTGTTCTTGACATCCAAAGGCCCAATTTCTTTCTATAACAGGCTTTCCTCTCTGGCAATTTATAGTTACAAATTAGAACACATATATAGTAACAAATTGTACTTTGTTGTGTGCACAACAAAGCTCTGTAAAAAACAAAACAAAAGAAAACGCCACAAAGCCTCTATTTGTTCCTATGTCTTCCATCACTACGTGTTTCCTCCTCTAGGTGAAGGACTTTATCAACGCGGAGCTGCTGGCCCAGCTGTATTCCGCGGGCGACCAGAATGCCCTGATGGACGAGTCTCAGGAGCAGGCCCAGCGGAGGGACGAGGTGCTGAGGACCCATCAGGCCCTGAAAGAAGCCCTGGCCATCATCGGTGACATCTCCACCTCCACCATTACCGTCCCTCTGCCACCGCCTGTCGACAATTCCTGGGTGGGGGGATCCACTGGTGGTCGCAGGTAATGTGAAGATGAATTCAGACGGAATGTGAAAAAGGACTTGTGGAATTACTTTCTCCTTATCATACGTTTTTCTACCACGTCTATATCTCATCCAGGTCTCCTCCACCTAGCCCCACAGCTCCTAGGAGGATGTCCTCTGGCCAACGTCCAGCTCCCCGAGGGGCCCCGCCACCACCCAATCGTCCAGGACCCCTGGGGCCGTTTAATAACAGCGCTGACAGCCCTCAGGCTCCCAGCCGCCCAAACAGGGCCCCTCCTAGCATCCCCAGGTAAGTATATTCTATCAGTCATCTCCTCAACTAGCCTAATTCATGGCGTTCGTTATGGGAATGTGGCTATCTCTCCCAGATCCATTGTTTTCAACTTTCTATGAAATCTGCTTTACTGTGACTTCTAAAGAAACCCCCTATCAACATTTGAGGAAGGAGGTGACATTACATAATATGTTTGCAGAGAATCTGTAATGTTAACCAATAGTTAACCTCTAGTCCTTTAGTTACTGTTAGCTTGAAAACTAAACAATAAGCACGGTTTCGTGTTTTTGCAATATCTGTTTGGGAGGAAGTTTCTGGCCCATTGTTAGAATGCTTTTTGAAGTATTTATATTTATATTGGAGGAAAATATTGGCAACACTGGCTGTATTCGACTGTTGGTGTGAGGCCACCACTAGCTAACTCTTATCTTAGCGTAGCTTAGCTTAGTTTGGCAGAGAGACTGTAAACCAGTCAGAAAGGATGGAACACCAGTAAAAGATAAAGATAATATTTGATAAAAAAGATACATTTCTTCAAATTTGAAAAGCACGTTTTCAGAAGAAGCAGAGCTTTGAATGTATGCTGAATTTTATTTTATTTTTTAAAGATGCAGAACTGTAAATTATGAGCCTTCGTGCTAAGCTAGGCGTATTTGCTGCATATGGCAGCTTCATACTTAATCTACACAAACAATAGTCTTTGCGTGTGATTTTTGACAACAAAATAAATCACTCACTTATGGCGATGCTTTCAAACGTTCATGTGAGAGACACTGAGGCACTATTTACCTTTTGTGAAACACCCCACACATAATCGGGACTGACAGCTATACGCTGAGCCCGAGCCTCGGCTCGACAGCTTTATTATGCCCTTTAGCAACACATCCATTTTCATCTCACAGCGCACGAACAGTGCTGATTTCGCTCGACAAAAGGAGAGCGACAACACACGCACAGGAACGAAACAAAGCGGCACAGCCAGGACTTTGCGCATCAAAGAGATTCGTGGCCTAATCAGACAGTAATACATATCTACAAATCAATTACCATATTCCCACGTACGACATTCAGGGTGATATAGTCGTTCACTCCCCTGCAGCATCTGTCATTCTCTTCCTACGCCATTTTCTGCCAGGGCTCAAAGGCGTCTATGGGAGCTTCTGCAGCAGAGGACTAACCACACATTTCTTTAAAATTTCTTTACTTCTTTTAACTAAACTGATTATACTATTTTTTTGCTATTAGATTCGGAACCAACTGGGTATTGATATCACAGCTCCCTGGTTTAAAGTTTTCTCGTTCATAGACGCTTGACCGTTGAGATCTAGTCATGTAAGGCTCCAATAGGCTTATGAAATAACATTTGTCCTCATTATTGTTTGTCTCCACAGCCGGCGGCCACCTCCATCACCTACACGACAAGCCCCATAATCACCTTACGGGGTGCCTGAGCTCCTTCCCTCATACACTCCATCCCTCCTCTCTTAGCCATGGCTCTGCTGTCCAGGTCCCCCCACCCCCCCACCCCCTTTTGTGCAGACACAGACGTCTGTGTACCCCATTTGAACCTAAACTTCCTGCCAGGCGACCACATCCAGATATCTATGTACAGTATGGTACTTGTCTTGTGGTGTATGTGTACGTGTGCTTGTTGCTCGCCTGTGAACCAGGTTTGCTTCGCAGGTCCACTACCCAGTATCAGTCCCCCCCGGAACCTCTCCACCAGACCTCCACCTCCTCTGCCACCACCCCCTTATAGCTGCTTCTATCAGAAAATATGCTCAGCAGTCATACTGCCCTACCCATTCCAAATGCAGCATGGCACATAAGCTGCTCATATTGCATGGGAGTGTGTGAATGTGGAGTGTGTGTGTGTGCTTTGTGTGTATGTATATGATGGACAGACTAACTTGCCTATATGTAGGCCAAGTTTGATATAGTATTGTATTAATTTATTGTACAATATCTCCCCTAGGTGTTAATTATCAGCTTGATGTTCTCATAGGAACAGAAGTTGTATTTTAGTATAAGTGTGTATATGCGTTTACAGTGTGAACAATACTTTGTATGTGCGCGTGGGTGTGTGTATGTGTGTGAGGACCCGTGTGCATGTGCCGTCTGTCTGCACGTTTGTTGGCGTTTCAGTTCTATTTGTTTTCATGGTCAAAACTGTTAACGATAAATCCTAAAACCCTCCGGGGATGAAACTTAATGTTTGACTTTTGTGAGTTGTTCCCGTGTTGTAGTAGCAGTCATACACACATAGCAAGGCTGAGGAGCACCTTCAATATTCTCTAGATGGAAAAACAGAAACAGCCTCAACAACACATCTAAACTCGCCATAGGTGTCCACCTGTGCTGTAACGATGGTCAAATTGTGACCCTTGCAACCTTAAGCTCTGATTCAGATGCTGCTCGGTGAGATGGATGTAACTGGAGTTTGCACTTGGTAGAAAACAGAGGAGAGCACGTGACTTAATCTGGCTGAGCACAAACTCCTTCATTGAACGACTAATGAAATATCTTTAACGTGTATCCATTTTAGCCTTTTTCTCAGGTCTGTCCCATGCAACTACATGCACAAACCTCCACTTCTCGGTTTTGCCCACCTATAGTCTCTTCTTTCCTCACTGAGAAAACACCAAAGCTAGTCATGCCAGCATTTGCATCAGAGCAAGGGGTTTTATTGTTGATGTTCAAGTGCTTCTCTGTCAGTTTGTTATTGTGTATGTGGGCCTAAACTGTGTTCTGATGTATATAGGTAATGATAAGGAGATACTGTACCTGTGGACTACTAAGACCTCATCATGAATCCTAGCGCTTTAATCGTTCTCTATGTCTCTATTCACTATATGCTCTCCTCTCCCTAATTTAGACTGCCTTACTGGCATGGATTACAATTCTTTATTGCCAAAGTTAAATACAGAAAGAGAATTGCTAAGTTAAGAAAAAATATTCAGCTGAAGACCAGCATCAAAGCGGTTCTATGTTTAGCAGAGGGCATAATGTAAAACTGGGGGAAATGCATCAGTTGTTACTTTCTGTGTGTCTGTATTGCTCCTCAATAAACTTCCTCATAATGGCACACGTTGTCAACAGTCTTCATTCTTGAAGTCTGCAGGTTCGGGGGACATTTTAGATCTTCGGGGGCTCTTTTTGGATGTTTTTGGTGGCCTAAACCACCTTAGAAACACAACCCCTGCCACTCCATTGAGGATTTATTTTCTATGCTCCTTTCTTTTTTTTTGTAAGCTAAGCCTGGAAATTCCAAATTCAGCACACTGTCACTTTTTCCACCTTTACAAAAACAAACAGGTTAGACTTGATGATGAATGACCCATATGAGCAGCAATTCTTAACATTTGCCCCAAAAATTCAAATTAGCTTGTGCTATGTCAGAATGGTGATCTTCCTTTTTTATTCCCTCATGAAAAAAAGGGCAAAAACAGTGACCGAATACCATCTCCGACGGTCTGGTGTGTGTGGTTGTGGAGGCTCTACGGCTGTTGGCTGTTTGGGCCCTCATTTGATGTCCCAAGGCGACAGAAAAGGAAGCTTTCATGCTGTAATTCATGGGTACCAGGTCATATTACATACTGAATATTGATTGAATAGTTATAGCTTTAGTCATGCAAACCCACATCTGTTTAGTCCTTTAATTAAACAAAACATAAATGTCACGTAATGTTGGTTTTATTTATTTGTTTAGCCTCAGGTCTGAAGACTGAATACAATGTCTAGAGATCTCTTTTGGGATAAAAGAAGCTGTAAATAACAAACGGTTTGTTTTCTTTTAATACTTCTATCGATCATGAAATATAAGCAAAGCAGAAAGCATCATCAGCTACATGGTGCTGCAACTCCGGCCTCTGTAACCCCGAAGTGGAAGAAACAGTAAAGGAAATGGATGGAAGTAAAATCAGAAAAAAGAAACGAGAGAAAAAACTTATTTTGATATCTATATAATATTTAGAAAATCAATTTATAGTTTGAGACAAACCTGGCCATACCCTTGAGTCTAAATGAGGATTAGTCTGCTAACAAAGGGTAAATCCAAACATTGAGGATAAATAATTGACTGTCTACTCTAGAAAGTATGCACTCAGTAGCTACTTTAAAGTGGGACAGTAAGACCACAGTTGTACCTATTTTAGGAAGCATCCTTTTTTTTTTTTTTACTGTCTTCTAAATCATGTCTCCTGGGATTCCTCTATTTTATTCACTAATAACTCCTGTGGAAATACGGCTGTCAAATACTATGACCACACAGCTCTAATAATATTGTTGATTGCGCTTTTCATTTACCTTCCTATCCTTTGTCCTGTTAAAATGACTTTCATGACATCATACACATACTTATGAGTAGTGTACTCATAAACATTTGAGTAGAGGGCACCCTCTAGTGGCCAAGATAAAAAATTACTTTCCTGCCTGCCAGTCAAACTTTATACACAGACTATTTAGTCTGGAAAATGTACAGCCGAAAGACTTGGAATTGCTAGAATCATATAATTCTGCGGGAAAAAAATCAGTTCGTAAGCAAGTTATGGATAAATAAAATGCACAACGTCACGCATATAAACTTTCTTTAGAAAACATAAGACGTTACCCTTCGCTATGTTAAGTCTCGCGATGTTCCGTGAGTGGTAGTTTGATCAAAAATCGGAAGATTCCGCATTTAGGCTTATAAATCATTTTGACATGTGGTTGACTGAATTGTGTTTTTTCCGTGTCGACGCGTTTGTTTTTAAGGCAAGTCTGCGAGTCTCGAGGTTGCTAAGACCTGCATTGCAGGGGCATCGACGGTTGAATGAAACGCGCTCAAAGTGATCGGGTGACGTGGAGTGAAAAACAAGCGCTTCCCCAAAACCCCGCAGTTTGAACTGCGCAACAGCGATGCTGACTTTTCATTGGACAGTTGGACGTCTGGCTTGCACTGCCAAGCCACAGCAGGTTTTGTATGGGGGACAGTGGTTACACACATACGACTCGTCCGTGAAACTCCAAACGTCTCTTTAGCTGCTAAAACACAACGGCTTTATCTATCTACCCCGCCGAAGAGCTTCAACTTAAACCAGAAGGTGAAACGTTTCTCCGTGTACGGCGAGGATGTCTGTCCCGGCAGGAGAGGGATGAAGATGACACAACTGTTGTGGCGAATTGTGTCAGTGTGCCTATGTGTTGCTGTCGTCTGCCGGTGAGTTGGACACATACGTCCCAACGGGATAACACGTTGTTGGTCCACTGTTTGGTGCTGTGGGTCAAACCTACGTTTTTTTTTTTTTTTTTTTTGTAATACGCAAAGGTTGTACTGTTTACAGGACAAGCTGCTAGCTAGCTACAGTAAACGTTACGCTGTGATGTGGCACCTGGCTGACTTGTGACTTGTCGGCGTTAGTAAACCGAAGTCACTGACAGCTTTGGCTTAAACGGGCTAGCTTAGCGGTAGCTAACAAACAGCCCGAGCTCAAATTAGTTTATACGGGCATTCGCTTAGTGACTTTGTTTGTGGCCAGAACGCAGCAAGTTTTTAACCAGTCATTTTTGGACGTTGAGCTCTACTTGGTTCGAGCTAAATGGAGCCTATCTGGAAGACACCTGACTAAAACAAACCCGAGACTCTGCTGCTGAGTCTGCTGGACATGGGCTACTCTTACTTCCCAGACCTACGTTAACTCGGATTTGTTTCACCAGCTGTCAGGATTATGGGCCTTTGATATCAGTCTGGCCCCGTGGAAAAAGCCTGGGGTCATTTTGTTTATGGAAATCTTGACAGAACACATGGGGATTGTGAGATGTAGCCAGTATGTCCCTTTGTTTCTCTTCTTCTTTTCTTGTCAGACCATAACAGTATGAGGCTAATGGTAAAGATCACAGTTATATTACAATTTCTGAAAATAAAAAAAGCAAAGCAATCTCTTCCCAGTTCTCCATAGTACAGAAATATTAAAAATAATTGTTAACTAAGCAAATAAAAACTTTTCTGAATACATTTTCCTTCCTTTAAAAATATTCTTTGATGCTGGACCTACATGGACAGTTAAGTCCCCCCAATGCTAAGAATAGCCATTACATAATGTCCGTTGCATCTGGAACATGATTTATTAGGTTATTAAAAGATCCCAGATTGATTATAAGACCTAGAAATGTGGCTGTTGAACAAAGTTTTGAGTCAGCTCAATGAGACGTTAGAGCCAAGCGGCCCGCTGCCAAACACTTCACTTGGATACAATAATGATATCCAAACGAAGGCCTGGATTCTGGGCAAGTCACAAGTGTAACCATTTGTAATAAGAAGGGCATTTACTTTGCGCTTTGAAAGCCTTTTACTGCTAAATCCTTTTGTGTTCCTACCAGGAGTGGCTATCATTGTTGTTATTCGTCAACTGTTCCTGGTTTTATAACACTAAGTAGTAACCAACATGTGCAAATGTTTGGTATTTTAATTTGGTTTTTTTGGGACTTCCATGGCTTTCCTAACCGTCCGATCAAAATTACATATCAGACAGTGGTAGATGTAATCTGGAATTGCTGTTTATTATCTCCACTTGCTATGTAGGTGGCCGGTTGCCTCCCTTTACCTAGCTGATTATTGTCACTGTAATGCTGGTAGAAATGATGAAATTATCAGCTCTGGGAGTGTCATCAGCTGACTACACCAATGGGAAAACTTTGCCTGGTTACAAGTGCCTATGAGTCAGCTAAGACCTCAATGTGACCACAATTAGTGTCATCTCTAAATCTATTCCTGCTGCGTAAGTCAAACGACCCATAGAGGGGTTTTACAGTATGTCTTTGCTGTGTGTGGGCTTTGATTTTTAGCAAAGTTTCTGATGCATAGCATGACCGCCATTATGAAAATAATACTTTAGCTATGCTAAAAGTTTCCTCTGTTTTATTGCTTACCCCAGATGTTACTACCGTCATTAGGAAGAATGTAAGACTTTGAGAAGTGCGTCTTCTGACCTGTGTTACTACACACAGATAAGAAACAGACCATCTGGACTTGTGTGACACGTCATTAGCTCACAGTTTACTCTTCCTATGACTCATTGCTTACTAAAACATGCTTTGTTTGCCTTACGCAAGGGTTAATATATTCTCAAAACCTAACAGTTTACTTTTTTTTAGACTGTTGGAGAGTTTCTGTAGGACATTATAAGGAGGACTGTTTCTAGATGAGGCAACTTAGTGGTATTGTGTCCTTACATCTGTTGTGTAGGTACCCAGATTGCTATGTTGGGTGTACAGAGTCTGACCCTGAGGTCCAGAGGCCTGAGTTCTCACAGGACATCGCCTCAGAGGAGGAGTCAGAGAAGACAGCTCCTCATCCGAAGGTGGGGTTTTATTACTGATACTATAACCTGCCATGTGGCATCGAGCTTGTTGTGTTGGAAGTAACTCATGTGAATCAGCACTGTTTATTCTTGTACTGATACGCTACACAGGAAACTTGTCACTCTGCTAGAAACGTATCACACTTTCGAGGCACCAGCCAAACTGAACTGATTAAAGATTGATTCATTTCTGTGACTGAACTACATCTTTCATGTACATAAGTAATTATTTGTTTTTCCAACCTTTCCAGTCCTTATCTGAAAATGAGCAACAGATAGCAGATGATCGCCCAAAAGCCGAGCTGACAACACAAGAGGTGGACCTAAAACAACATGCTGAGGTAGAGTACACATTGATAAATAAATACAAATTAAAAAAGGAAAAGAAAGGAAACCTGTTGACTGATTAGGATTTTTTCACTAATCACCCAAGACAAGTAGTTTTATCTTCTTGGAAGATACATTTCTACACAAACACAACCTTTGTAGGGTAATAAAACACACACAGCTGTACTTCATCCGGCCCCCAAATGCACCAAGCAATACTCGTACATTTATTGATCTTTCTGGAACATTTGAAGCTTTTATCGACCAGTCTGGCTTTGCGTAACCGGCCATTTATCTCTTTGTTGTTTTTACATTTGTTATACGCCCAGCCTTTGGAGGCAGATCAGCCCGACGTGGAGGTAGAGTTGGAAGCAGAGCAAACTGTACCACAACCAGAGGAAGCCTCTGAAGATCAAGATCCCGAAGCGATCGTCTCTCAAAACCAGGAGCCTGGCCCCCCGCGGCCCTCCCCGGGCTCGGCCGTCCCCACCGTGCCGACAGGTGGTCCCAGCGTCCCAAACCCACACGAGGACATCCCCAACAGGCAGGCTGCTCTCACCACTGCTCTCCTTGAAAACGTTTGCCCTTTTGTTAAAATGTCCGCCATGTTGGCTAAACTGTCGGATGTGGTGAATTTTAGTGTTTCGGGTGAAGCTCCGGACGTCGGGGATGCTGACCTGCGTCTGGCCGACTGCGTGGAGGAAGGAAACAACCCATATGATGGCGACAGGTTGACACAGCTCACGGTCCACATCCAAAAATGATCCAAATCAGAGCAAGGGGAAACTTAGCAGCGCCCTCTCTCTTTCAAATATGGCAACATTTTTGTTTATTTCTTTGACAGCCCTCCGCTGGTTTTGGAGAACACCGCCAACGCTCACACCGTCGGCACTAAAACCCACACCGAGCCCCCCCTGAGTCCGCCAGCCGTGCCCAGCGCCAAGTATCTGGATAGCAACGCGTCGCACGCGCTCAAAGAGCCGGTAAGGCGGCCGCCTGTTATCTGAACTACTTTCCTCGCTGCCTGAGGAGGTGTCCCAGCTCCGGGATTCTCATTATCTGTGACAGGCGCTGAGCTCCCCCGGCGCCGCAGACACAGATTCCAGCGCGAGCAGCCGAGACCCAGAGGACATCCCCACTTTTGATGAGTGGAAGCGGAAGATGATGGAGGTGGAGAAAGAGAAAAGTAATATTAGACATTGCATTTCTAATCATCATCATTTTACGTCAGATGAACTCTCAATCAGTTTTTTATCTTATACCATCTTATACCCTTGCTCCCCCCCACCCATGTAGCTTTGACTACTCACACCTCTAACAACGGAGGTCCTCAAACAGTGAAGAAGGTCCAGAAGAACTTCAACAACTACGCCTCAGTGGAGTGTGGAGCCAAGATTCTTGGCGCTAACCCAGAGGCGAAGGTACTTTTCCAGCAGCTTTTAAAAAAACACGCACTGAAAACACAAACTGATGTTTATTTGTTGTTTATTTAACACAGGGCACGTCGGCCATATTGATGGAGAATAAGGACATGTACATGTTGAATCCCTGCAGCAACAAAATCTGGTACGTGCCGCCAAGATATCAGCCGCTTTCTATCCACAGGTCAGTCGTTTCTAAAAGTTTCATTAAAAAAAAATCAAATCTCTCTGTTGCTCAGGTTTATTATTGAGCTCTGTGAGCCCATCCAGGTCAAGCAGTTGGACATCGCCAACTTTGAGCTGTTCTCCTCCATGCCCAAAGACTTCCTCGTCTCCATTAGCGACAGGTACGTTTTCTCGCCGCCACGAAACCGCAAATACGAGCCCCCCCTCCTCCAGACGCTCATTTCACCAAACTGACCGCGTCTTAATGCGTAACGGCTTTCAGGTACCCGACAAATAAGTGGCTGAAGCTCGGAACCTTTCATGCACGGGATGAGCGCACGGTTCAGAGCTTCCCGTTAGACGAGCATCTGTATGCTAAATACGTGAAGGTGAGCGCGACCCGTTGGACTCTGGCGTAAAGTGCACTTAAAAGCTTTCTGGATGAGTGAAACCTCCTGTGAATGCAGCTTTTTGTCTCCCGCCCTGTTATTTCACTGCTTCTCATTAAACGCTACAGTCCACATTATTGCTTGTTATCGTTCACTTTTGTGCTGAAATGAATCAAAAGTGGCCTGGCTGTATTTTGTAGAGTGAAGTAGTTATGGAGCATTTTTGCCTGATGTGATCCACATTAAACCACCATGCTCTGTTTAGTGCTGTTTCGAGTGCATGCTTACCATCTTCTTAATTTCTCTCTCTCTCCTTTTTCTCCCGCTTCAGATGTTCACCAAGTACATAAAGGTTAGCCTGCCCTTTCTTGTAGTGCACTGTGGTTGGATGAGCTGAAAATGTGGGGGGGGGAATAATGTTTTCTGACTTTTTCCACTAAGACTTGTCATCATAAGCAAATCAGATGTAAATCACTCACACAGAGTCCTCCAAAGCTTTACAATCCCAATGTTCACTTCACTAATTAAGAACATTTGACAGTATATATGATCACTAGCTGTCGGTCGATCATATTCCTTCAAATGCAGATATGCCCCTCTGATTTACTCGCACGATAACTCGTTCATTCATCAACAACACCGAATGAAGGCCTGTCTGTTTGTAACCTCCTCTATGATCTTTAGTGCGTACTATTTCACACCCGTCCTTTTGTTGTGTCTGTGAATGGCAGCTTGTGTTTCTTTGTGCACTTTCAGGTAGAGCTGGTGTCTTACTTTGGCTCCGAACACTTCTGCCCCCTCAGTCTGATCAGGTGCGTAATGAATGAATGAATTAACAAACACTGTTTCACTGGTAAAAAGGACAGAAGTTTATTGTAATGTTTTCTTTTTTTAAATTAATTTGTTGAAATCCAATGGAATTCTATCTTAATGAATGTTTTTCATAGAATCTGCTTTTTGCTTATTTCATATGGTTGAGTTATATAATGTTAAATTTGGCATGTGTATTAATAGTACTCCCGCTGGGCAGCTGTTGTCACTCTGTGGTGACAGAACGTTTTTGTTTTTTTTCCCTCTTCATCTTTCTTTATTTTTGTCAGGGTGTTTGGCACGAGCATGGTGGAAGAGTACGAGGAGAATGCCGAACCGTCGGAGAGAACGGAAGACCAGGATGATGACCTGGGTGAGATCTAAAATCGCTGCAAAATGGTCAAATGTGCTCCACGCGTGGCTCTGTAACCTCTGTGTTAGAGTTTGGATCACCTGTCATCATTATTTATATTATCCTCATTAGTAATTTCTTTTTTATCTGGTGGAAGACAAATAAGAGTCCCACAGATATCTGTGTGAGGAATTGAAGATTTTGTTTGTGTTTCTCACAATTGAACAAACTTGTTGATGATGATATCTTTAGATTATCCCCCTGGATCCACATCTGGTGAAGTCAAGTTACCCAAGAACCTGATTGGATCAGCCAAAGGTCTTTAACAGCATTAGAAAAATGAGTAGACAAGTTCCTTTTTGGTGACTTTGTTACTTTTTTCGTCTGTTTCCTATGCAGATGCCATTTTGGACATGGTAAGCAATATTGCTGTCAATGTTCTCGGGACAAGCTCAGACATGAAAGGTATGAACGGCACATCGCACCACTATCCGCTACTTTTTTAAATTAAATTAAATGCATCTGACTCAAGCTTTTTACCTCTCCAATACTGTGCACAGCCTCCTGATTTAAAACTTACCCCCTGCTGCTAATTCAGTGATTGGCACGGCTATTTTTTCATGCTTTCCCATCACATTTTTCCAAAGGCAATCTTTCATCGGGGGATGTGAACATGACTGAGCCATCACAACAGCCTGAAACCAGCTCTGAAGCTGTGACTACTGACCTTACCACAGTGTGAGTACCTGAAAAGCTCTTTCACTTATCGGGCATGTTTTACTTTTTGCCACCTCCACTCACTGTATTGTTTCTTTTTCCTTTTGATTTTCTCCTTCAGTCCAGACAGTGAAGAAGTGCAGATTTTCCAAGACTCTGATGTGCCTCCAACTGCAGCTCCATCTTCAGAGACACCAGCTGCTGACAGCAGTGAGCAAACGCTTCCCCAGGTGGAGGAAAAAATAGTCATTCCCTTAGAGAAGGAAGAGGAGGAGCCAGTCAGATCTACAGTCACTCTCATGGACGAGGAGGAGTCGGAGGAAAACAAAGACAGAAAGGGCGGTCATGACCCACACGAAGAAAGCCAAAAATGTTGCCCACCATCTGCCTCTGCCTCCCCCTCATGCTCGTGCGCGGCTTCCCTCCAGGAGTCCGTTCAGCGCCAGTGCTCGGCTGTCCTGTCCAAAAAGAGAAAATGCCAAAAGATGGGCAAAAAGCAAAAAACTCCCCACATCAAGGCACCCGCTTGGGAGCTATCCATAGTCCACACTGCCTGCCCCGAGCCCCGGCCGCAGCACACCGAGGCACATCAACCCCACCAGGGGGAGCCGACCACCGAGGGGGAGCCGGAGAGGGACGCGGCCCCCCCGGAGGCGTCGCAGGCAGCAGGTCAAACGGAACAGTCGGCGGCCGAGCCCATCGAGCTGGAGCCCAGTCAGACCGCCAACCTCCCCAAACCCAGCGACTCATCTTCGGCCAGACCCACCCCCGCTGTGGACACGCCCCCGCCGTCTTCTGAGGAACCCCCAACGGGGCTGGGGTCAGATAAGAGCCCGGAGGTGTGGATTGAGGAGAGGCCCACTGAGCCTTCAGCCCCTCTCAGCAGCTCCGTCCAGGCGAAACCCAGCGTCTCAGAGGACGAAGCGTCCGAGGAGAGGCCGAGCGCCGACGCTCCCCCGCTCCAAGCAAAGTCCCCCACCCATGTCCAGGCGGGCGCCCATCAGCCCTCAGTTCTCCTGCCAACTCCCTCTCTTCACCCCGAGCACCTAGCTGAGTCCACAGCCGCGGCCGAAAGCGGCCCCGCCTCCACAGAGGCGCCCCAACCGGACCCGGACCCGGTCAGCGAGCCCGAGCCCGCGGAGGACCCTCCAGAGGACACGGCGGGATCCTCCGCCGGCAACGGCCAGCCGCTCCGCCCCCCGTCGCCGAGCCCCTCGTCGGCCCCCTCGCCGTCGCTCTCGGACATTTACGCCGAGCCCTTCAACGGAAGCGAGCAGAACGGGAACCAGGTGCACGGCTCCAGCCAGAGGGAGTCGGTCTTCATGAGGCTCAACAACCGCATCAAGACGCTGGAGGTGAACATGTCCCTCAGCGGGCGCTACCTGGAGCAGCTCAGCCAGAGGTGAGCGAGGCCTTGAGATCCACCCCGTTTTTTTTTTCCTTTTTTTTTTTCTTTAAACGGTATCTTCTCATTCAGTGTTTTTCAACCACTGTGCCTCGGCACACTAGTGTGCCGCGAGTGATGGTCAGGTGTGCCGTAGAAAATCATCCTATTTCACCTAATTGCTCTAAAAAGATTTTTGATAAGGAATTAATTATCTGCAAATTAATGTGCCATTTTTGAGTGTCTGTGCTGTACTAGTGACTAGTGGCATAATCATGTAATAATTCCTTATGACTAGATTTTGAATATAATTTTGTATATTGAAGTGGCTATGTTAAGAGCAATTTGAAAGATGAAATATAAAATATGATAAAAATACATTTTTGTGTTTATTTGATTCCTATTAAAGACACTTAAGATTAGACTTAGACTTCCTTTATTGTCATTGTACAAAAAACACAAGGTGAATCTTGACAACGAAATATTGTTACTATAGGCGGATACAGATTTGTTTGACATTTTTGGTTGGTGGTGTGCCTCGGGATTATTTCAATGAAAAAATGTACCTTGGGTCAAAAAAGGTTGAAAAACACTGTTCTCATTGAAGGTATCGGAAACAGATGGAGGAGATGCAGAGAGCTTTCAACAAGACCATCATCAAACTCCAGAACACTTCCAGAATCGCAGAGGAGCAGGTAAACGGCGAGCAGCAGGCTCCCTGACTTTAACACGCCATTCGAGTTGTTCTGAATCCTAACCTCTGGCCGGCTATTTCCTCTGGTGTCTCTCGCAGGACCTCCGTCAGACTGAATCCATCCAGCTGCTCCAGGGTCAGCTGGAGAACGTGACTCAGCTGGTTCTCAACCTGTCATTAAGAGTCAGCCAGCTGCAGATTGAGGTAGAGTCAACATTCTCTTTTTGCTCGAGACGTTCAGACTTTAGAGTTTAGCGTGTCGCTGACCGAAGCTGGCGTTTTTTTTTGTTTTCCAGGTGTCAGACAGGCAGAACTACCTGCTGCTGTCTCTCCTGCTGTGTTTGTGCCTCGGCCTCCTGCTGTGCATCAACCACTGCCGCATCGCCGCCCCCTCGACCACAGAACCGGATCCACCCGCCCCCAAAAGCTACACCTTCAGCTGCCCCGAGAGGTACCAAGACGCTTCGGGAAACGTTCACCGCATCATTTCTCCATAAAAATTTTTTTCCATGCACGCACGAAGTCCACTGCCATGCAAAGTCTGAGAAAGCCAAAGATAGATGTGGTTGTTCAGTAAAACCATACACAAAACACAACCTAATGCCGAAGAACTGTTAGCCAAGTTGTGGCTAACGGCTAACAGCCTAACCTTTATTGTGGTAACAAAGCTTAGGCATGAAAAAGGAGCTATTAAATTAGAAAGCAAGATATATTTCACAGATCTATATCCCATCAGGAACTCCATCAAGCATTTATTATCTTAAATGAGCACCAGCTTGTTGGACTTTTTTGTTATAGCCACACAATGCACTCTGTCCCCTTTCTTCCCCAGAGGCAAACTAAGTCAGTTTTAACTTCTTTAGTTTGGTAAAAAGGTTCAAAGGTCAGTTTGCGTGATCTGCTCTGACAGAAGCGTTGCGTCCGCTTCACTGTAAATGGCGTCGGAGCAGAAGACCGTCTGAAAACTCTGTATGAAACCGAAGTCTGCGGAGGTTACGCTCACTGATTCTCTGAGTCAGCGGCTGCCACACCGCAGGAAAGCGGTGCAATCGCATATCTGAGATTGATGTCTTAATAACACTCCCACACGCAGGCTCTCTGTCAACCGATTTGTGCCCCCTCT
This sequence comes from Menidia beryllina, assembly GCA_013363375.1. Classification (NCBI taxonomy): domain Eukaryota; kingdom Metazoa; phylum Chordata; class Actinopteri; order Atheriniformes; family Atherinopsidae; genus Menidia; species Menidia beryllina. The sequence goes on from JABUIW010000065.1 coordinate 283,621, forward strand.
GCTTAACAGGTCGTTCTCCTTCTGCGATGAGACGGGCCTGAAGAGGAGCGCCTCCTACCCCCTCATCCACTCAGAGACGCTCCAGCTAGCCACCACCGAAGGTTGGAACACAGCCAAACGCATAACAAGGGCAATGAAAAGAGTGCCGGTTGTAGAATGACATGAGAAATTCACCTCGCTTTTGGTCGACAGGCCCAGAAATGCTGCACGCAGAGGAGACGCAGAGTCTCTGTCCACAGAACAGAAAGGTGAGCTGGACTTTTTTTTTTTTTTTACCTTTTCCTGTTCAGCGTTATGGCAGCAGAACTGAAATCTGAGTATTGTGCTATGCTGAACACATTTGCTTTGCCAAGGAAGGCTTTTTATGGGGGAAACATCCCCCCTTGATTATCCAACGCTGCGTTAGTTATTTATATTTGTTGTGAAACTTTACCTGTATCCAATAATGCCAAACCTGACAGAGGGAGAGGGACGAAGGAATAGCAAAGAAAAACAAACCCAAAAAGGACGACGATCCTTTAGGCAGAGAGATAAAGAAAATAGAAAGAACAAAACCATACAACCAGCTGCTATGTCTGTAAAAAAAAAAAGTATAAAAACCGTCCTGTTTGAAATGCGCAGAGGCCTGAACGGCTTAAGGTTGATCTGTTTTTTGTTTTGTGTTCTTCTTCTCCCTACGCAGCGGAGACGTCGCCGGCTGAAGCCCGTGGAAAAGGTGGAGACTCTGAAGCCTTTTCAGGCCGCTCCCGAACTCTCAAACGGCGCCGTGGCGTGCAACGGGGCGCCCCGTCTCCCGACCCCGGCGTTCCTCGCAAAGCGCCTGCTCCACCCGGCCTTCAGAGACTCGCCGTCAGAGGGCAGCTCGGAGGGCTCCTCCCACTCCGACGACCCCTCCTTCTGCGGCATCGCCACCGCCTGCTCCCGCCTCTGCGACGGCCTCCCCCCGGCCAAAACCCGCGCCGAGAAGCGGGCGCTCAGGCGCCGGCGCCCCAAGCCCGGCTGGACGGCGGCCGACCCGCTTCTGGCCCCTCTAAAGGACAAGAGCGCCGCGCCGCCCGTCACCCTGCAGGACATCACGAACAGCAGAACGGAGCGCAAACCCGGCGCCACGCTGGTGCCGCTCACGGGTCCCGTCTGCCCCCCCCACACCCCCCCCACACACCCCCGCTCTCTTTGTTTCCCTTTAGCAAGGCAGCTTCAAGCCTCAACTCCAGACAATCTGTCGGTCCTCGCTGAGGACTTTTGGGTTCCGTTCGTGCTTTCTGTTGGATTTATTCTGGACGTTTTTATTTGTCTTCACTTCAGACAAAAAAAGAAAAAATGTCTTCCCAGCCTTCCATTATTAAAGCATTTCTGTTTTTTGAGTAATGGATGTCACAAATTTAAAGAGGGAAATCCTTTTTTTACAGGTCTTTGCTTTCTACAAGTTTTGCCTGACTCAGAGGGAAGAAAAAGAAAATTCTCGGCATCTCACGGTGGCCTTTTCATGCAGTTCTCCATCTGATGTTAGTAACTTCCTCTGTAAGCCTCAAATTCTGCTGTCAAACGGGTGCAGCAGATCAAGCAGGGCTTAAAGAAAGGCTTAAAGAAAAAAAAAAGTAAAGTAATATAAAATATGAAGTAATTATTTTTAAATCACCAGGGCGAAACCCGAGCAAGGAATTTAAACCTGTTTGTTACTTAAAGCCCCCCAATAAGTCGGGAGTTCAGTCAACTCAAGATGTTTTCACTCAGTTTAATTTTTTTTTTTGTCAAGATTCAGTTGACGACTAGGTTTCTGTCTCGTTCCTCAAAAACTCTCTCGTGCTCCTGGCCACTTAACTCGCCTCACGGGGGGGTGACGACAGGAGGCTTTGACGGTGCGTTCACTGCCAGCTGAATCCGATCTGAAAAAAGGGGGTCACGGTCTGAACTGTGAGCTGAGAGGCAGAATTCCTACACAGCCATTCTGATTATCAATCAGCCGATCGGTTCAGAATCTGAGAGGATCGTCTGTGTTTGAGCTCTTTCTTTTGACAGGTTGTAGAAGTGGAAGGAATCGGAGGGGGGGGGACAGGTATGAACAAGCAGGAATCATGGAGTAGTGCTGTACATCAATGAAGGTAAGAAGTTACACTCCTGGAACACTATATTTTTTTGTGTTTCTTTTTTCTTCTTTCCCCAACAGAATTCCCAAAAGAAAACTGAGCCAAGTTACTTAAAGTTCAAACTTTGTGGGGAATCTGAAAGTTTAGCTGATGTAATCCATAGTTTGGTAGTGTTCCTATCTGGGAGCTTCTTGGCTCCAGCTGAGTTCTTTATTTTTGTCTTTTTTTTTTTTTAGCGAACTTTGCAACGTCTCTGAGGATGAACGCCCGGCGGCAGCAAAGACTCAGACTCCCGGCCACACGCGCAGAAAATGGACAAGATGCCAAGCGCACATGTGGTAAGGATGACGAAAGGCTGACCAATCCGTGGAGCGCCACCACAGGTGTTGCAAACACAGCCGGGTATCTGTCTGAGTGGATGGACGCGTTGACAGAGAGGACCTCGGATTGACTTGTGGAGGCACCTATCCATTATGTATAGGCCTAAAAAAAAAGAGATATTGAATCTAAACTCTTCAGAAAACTGGCGGAAAGTAGAGGATTTTCTTTTTCCAAGCGGAGCCTTTTAATAACCCTGAAATCAGTTCCTTTTATTTAATTTACCTCTGGGCTGTGCACCTAATGCTGACGAGATTCTCTTAAGTAGTCGACATCATGGGTTGGGGTTTCGTGGAAAGAGTTAGCGGTGTGTTCAGTTTTTATCTTCATGTTGAGGTATAAAATCTGAAAACAGCTGCTGACATAGTAGACCGCGTTACAGGAGTCTTTTGGGCATGTTCTAAATAAGAAATCAGGGAAAGAAAGTGACCTCAAAATGAACCATTAGCCTCCGTTTGGTCTTCAGTGTTCTGTGTTGTTTACAGAACTGAGGAGTTGTGAATCCGTGTGAGCTCCCATCCTTAAACATCGTACTGCTTTATAAAGACAGACTAAATTCACATTCTTGTTTGTTTGGAGCAAAAACAACTGAATCGCTGGGAGGCGTCTCTTCGCTCTTCTTCTGCAAAGCTGATGATGCTGTTCCTTCCGTCGGGACGTGTTGGATGCTGTGTCGCTGGTTCTCAGAACTGAGGACCAGGGGGAGGGTGATGCTCCAATTCCCAGTACAGAGATGAGGGAAAAACAAAAAAGGCAGCGGGCACCAGCAACTTATGCATCATAGATTTTGCACAGTGTTTACACGTAAATTAAAACAGAATTCAATTATTTAATTCAACAATTTAACAATTCTCGCTCAGTAGAACAATTAAAGCACATAGAAAATTGAATGTGAGAAATTACTAATGAGTGTAATCTGACATTTAGTCCCTTTTTGTTTAAGGGTAGAAGATGAAAACAAAGTCCACTAATCACATGCACACTGAAAACAATCTAATAGCCGTGCAGGGCTCATACGAAGTCAGCAAGACGGTAACTTAAATGGTTTCCAGACACGTATATTCATATATTACTCAATTTGCAATCTTAGAAATGTATTGAAATAACGAACTTATCATCTAAGGACTGTGAACGTTTCAGAATGAACACAAATCCCTCCATTGCAGCTGTGACAGGTCTGCAGGTACCCGGAAAATGAACTGCAGTAACCTCACTAAGCGATTACTCTCTCCGCCCAGCAGGGGGCAGTGTGACACTGGCCTAAATCCCTCCCGGAGCGAGCTTTCTCTGCACCATCACCATTATTTCCCATGTGATGAGTCACTATTCGGGTTTTGAAGTAAATTATTTTGAGGGCTAATTCCTTTCTATGCCACACACACTCATTGGCCTCAATGAAGCCACAGATTGTGCTTGTTCTGTGCTTGTTAGGATCAGATCAGAGGGAGCTTTGTGGAGATTCACAGCACAGAGAGCAGAGGTCCTTATCAGAACTAGGTCTGGATGCGAGGTCCCATCCGAAGGCATTCATCGTAGGCCTCGAGCCGCGTTTCGCTCAGCCCGGGACAACTGGATTATTTGCTTTGCTCACACTCTGTTTTCTTGTTGGCTGTGGCCGCGCAGGGTTAGCGCGCTGGTGGAAAGTGAGAAATTAGGTTAAAACCTCTTTATTCATCTGACCTGGTTGTGTAGCAGGAGCCTTTCAGAGATAAGCTGGCCTGATGCTCTTTTTTTCCCTTTTTTCCCTCCACCCCCCACCCTTCCCCTCCTTCTCTCTTTTTCCCCTTCATTTTGTAAACAGAATTCCTAGTTTTCTCTCTCTTGCCGCTGCCTCACTCCAAAGATTATCTGCAAATGCAGCACCGCAATCCTCTTTCCCCCTGCACTCTGATTTTTATCCAAGGTCTGGGCTGAATATTCCCAGAGTGCCACTGAATGCAGCGCGCCTGGTTTGGTGGAGTGGCGTCCGTTTCCCCTCACGCAGGTGGACGAAATGAAGCCTTTTCACTCTTTGTAAACTTCACCTTTGCTTTCCTTCTAAATTTAAAGGAGCACACGTGCACATGATGACCGGCTTACTGCGAAAACTACGCAAGCTAATGGATTTTTTATTTTATTTTATTTTTTTTATTGAACTTTTTTGCAAAGCAGGAAATCAAATATTAAACACTCAACGTACGTATGAGAGGGATGTACACATATATAAGAATAATAATAAAAAAAATAATAATAATAGTTAAAAAGAAAAATAATAATAAAAAATAAAATAAATAAATACAATAAAATAATTTAAAAAAAGCCAATGGGTTTTAGCCCTCCACGTTGCTGATATATTTCCATTAACCTCTGACAGATTTCCGCTTTCTTGTTCTGTATCTTCTTGCACGTTGACTCTGTAAAGCTGGACTTGTAAAACCAGAGAGTCCAAGAGGTTCGAGATATCTGACACGCTTGCTCGGATTTGCGTCATCCCGCCTGATGAAAACCGCACGTGGCGGCATCTGAAATTCACCTTTTAGGGAAAATGACCTCATGATGTCTTCAGGGCTCGGTTGGAGAGTTAAAGTAGAAGCCGCCGTGGTAAAGCTGCAGTGCACGCCGGGGTTTTAGGGGCACAGCTTAAGCTTTTATTGCAAACCCCTTGCACAGCAATGTGCGTAAAAGCCTCGAGCCGCCTCTCATTTCCTTATGTTTTTCACGGAGATGAAAGCGGGAAACGGACGCAGCGGTTTACTGAAACGTATACAAATGGAAAAGGGAATACAGGGTGAGAGCAGAAACGGGGTTTGTACAATATGAGCAGGATTCATGGTCGGTATTTAGTGTGAGCACAGCCTGAACTCACCTTTTTTTTTTCATTTTCTTTAAATATTCCTCACAAGTAGTTCTCCAGTCTTCCCAAGAATGGCTTCCCGACGCCCACCCACCTTTTCAGATGAGCGAAGATTACATACAAAATGCATTGTTAGCTCTTTTTTTTAAGACTTTTTATAACTATTTGAGGACATCGCCCTTGCAAAACGTTAATGTGGTTAGCTCTGTTAGTCTATTGCCTCATCTTCGGTCCCCATCTTGTCCAGTTTCCTCACATTTGTCTAAGGTTACGCCTGGTTTGGCATCGCCTCGTGTAATAACTGCAGCATTTGTTTCCATAGAACTCATTTGACAAAATAGCTAATCAACCTAGAAACACTTTGATCATTCTGATAACCATACAAGAAAGCGTGGCAACTAAGAAGAAAATATCAAGAAACGAGGGGTTGATGGCATTTTTACCTATTATAGCTTCTCTGATTGTTGAGATTATTTTACAGTATCAATTTCTAACTTTCTTGAGTGTGCTTTGAGGTTGAAGCTAAACAAGAGCTCTTTTTCTTACATTTTTAGAAGCAAAAACCAGCGCCCTGGCTTTACTGTGCCTCAGTGTGGCGCGTGTGCCCTGGCAGGATGGGTAATAAGCATGTCAATACGTGGCGGAAATGAGGCAGAAAGCATTGGAATTGGAAACCAATAGATCTGCCAGGCCACTTGCAGTGTTTCTCTCACTTTGATCAAATCTCAGTCGAGTGTAAACGCAGGGAGAGGGAGGAAAAAAATAAATAAAAAAGGACAAGAATCAATCCCGTATGTTGAAATATCAAACCGAGCTGCTCGCCGTCGTGACATTCATTGCGCGTTTCAATTTGGCCCGAGCAGAAACTAATTGTGGAATATTAATCGGCCGCGATTTGGATCTGGCAAGGCTAATTGGGTCATCGTCGGGACGAGGTTTGCCCACTTAAGCGCGCCATGCGCGTTTGGTGCATTCCGATAGGCCCCTAAACGCTGCCCTGTCCTATTGGAGGGCAACCAATTCAACCTTTGCCCTCTTTTTTCAACATGCTCTATACTCTTGAATGGCCTCTTCCTCCATTTTTTGATCATCTGCTTATTGACTCGTACCTTCAGCGAGACTTTTTTTCTCCCACACTGCTCCTCTTCCTCCTCTTCCTGTAGCCTTTTTCTGTCTTTCCCAGCCCTCCTCCCTCTCTCTCTCTCTCTCTCTCTCTCTCTCTCTCTCGGTGTGGGAGGGAATAGGGGGTGGGGGGGGGGTCTGTCAGCCAGGATTCCGTCGGAGTGAGCGCGTGCGATTGGAGGAGAATAATCCTCTGAGTGCTTTGCTTTCTTAGATTTTCACAAGCGGGGAGTCGAAATGGGTTCTTTGATGCTGTGCGGATACCAACTGAGACCGAGGCATTAAATGCGGATTTACAATTTCTGTCATAGATTCTCTCACCCCCCCTCCACCCTCCCCACCCCCCTCCCCCGCCTTCCCTCCAACTGTTTTGTGAATCTTCATTTCCCTCTTTCTCACAAAATGGCCCCTCTTCCATTCCCGAAATCCCCCTTTTCTGCCTTCTCTTTCTTTATTCTTTAAAAATATCTATACATTTTTTTATTCTTTTTAATTTTATACAACTAACTCGCTTCAAATGTTGTGATTTCAGTGCAGATAAATCCTCCCCCTGCTAAAGACTCAACTTTTTTTTTTTTTTCCCGCCAAGGCCTGCTCAACGGGGCGCCTAACAGGAGGCCGATGAAACGTCAGCAGTCACTTAAAAATCAATTCGACTCACCGTCGGCCAGGTCCCATTCCATGATCTGGGGGGGGGGGGGGG
>JABUIW010000065.1:301571-329390 GCA_013363375.1 Menidia beryllina
TACATACATACATACATACATACATACATACATACATACATACATACATATATGCTATCATACTGAATTGTTGTCTTATAGTCTTTGTGTCTGTAATTAGAAACCATTTAACATTTTTAATTCTTTACACCAGAGCTTGTAGTTATCAGTCTGACTGTTTCATTGCATTTAAGCTCACACTCATTTCTGTTCAATGAGGCCAAAACTGACTTTAAACAGTTTTCACCCTGAGGCATTCACAGCAAAGTTTTAACTTGAACGCTGGGCCAGGTTGGATGATCGACTTCAACCTGCCACGGCTTTAATCTTTTCCCGTCTGGGCTTACTTCGAAATGACTGTTTTTGGCTACGATTTGTCGCGTCTCTCTTTTTTTTTTTTGCTGAGTGACATGTAATCTCATTACCTGAGGCCACCTAAGTTGACAACGTGTCCCGCTGCACTTTGTCAAACACAACAGACGTTGTCTTGTATCCTCCCGCTTAGTCAAAATGCCATTTAAAGACCTCCCATCAGTGAAAAAGTTAAGGAAAGAGAAGAGGAAAAAAAAAGGACTGCAATAAATGCTGGGCTTAATGAGTAGCCTGAGCTGCACAGGCATCAGCAGAGCAGCACAGCTCCACAGCGAAGCCGCTTCCACACCAACAAGACCCCGGGCTTGCTTTCTGACATACCCCATAAGCAATTTAATTCCATCAGAGTTACTTTGAGCTATGGCACTACCCACTAGAGAGCCTTGACATCATTAATCCATTAAACTTTCAATTCAAGAGACTTTTTTTTTTAGCCCTCCTGCTCCCAGATTAGCAGTTCAGTGCATTTCTGTGTCAGCTCACTGGGTTGAAATTAATTTCTCGACTAATTTAGTAATTGCACGCCAAAGCTTTTTTTTTTTTTTTTTCAAAATCTGTGTGGAGGATAAATAAACTACAGCATCACAACACTGCTGCTACACTCCAGGGGGGTTTAGAAGGAAAAAAAACAGTCTGTTGTTGCTATTGGTCCACAACGGAGGCTTGTGTCTGCCGTAAAAAGTCAAATAGATGTTTTATTTCTAATTTGCGTGATCCAGATCGCGCAATACTGCGTCCAACGGACCTGTCGGTGAAAGGAAGCCGACATCAGAATGAAACGTGATAATTTGTGCAAGCTTTTAAGCACTTTTTCTGAATGTCTGCTCTGGCTGTGAGTGCTGTATTACACAGGATAGCTGGTCCGGATAAGTGCTTGATTCACCACCATTATGAGTAAGCTCCTTTGACACACTGGAGTACAGGCTACGTCTTTTGTGCGCTATCCCTTGCGAGCGTGTGTGTGTGTGCGCGTGTGTGTGAGGATGCTCTCAGTGGTGTGGGTGGTGTCGGCCATAATGAGGGAGGGGGATGATGTGGGCAGATGTGTAGTGATGAGTGCCTCTCAATCCTTCTCAGTCCCCTTTCAGATCCACATCATGAGTCACCGCGGGTCCCCCTGGCAACCGCCTCGCTCTCCACACTGCCCACAAGCCCTGAGTTAGTCTTAAGGTACTTTTGAGAAACAGCTCTCCAGGATTTCAGATTTTTTTTTGTTGACATTTTGACAAAAGAATGAAAATCAATGACCTGCAGGTCTTATGGAAGAATGAATCAAGAAGCCCGAAGAGCTACTTACAGGAAAACACTTGTTTAAAGTGTTGCCCAGTTGCGTAACATCTGTTTGTCTGGACTGATGTTTCCTCCCCATATTAGCCCCTTAAAGCCTGATCCAAGAAAAATAGGAAGAATATCGGATTTTTTTCGTCTGGAGTCTTTCTTTGGCCCCTCAACAACATATGAAGAAAAAAAACTGAAATTATTTTGATCAAATTAGCATGCAATAAGTCAAAAATATATTTTGGTGTAGTCTTCTACTCGCTTTTATCAGGTACAACAGGGGTTGGAGCAAAGCTTTTAGCATTGAATGATGCAAAAAGTCTCAGGTCCAAAAGACTTCAGAAACCGTATGAATCAAATATGATACATTTGGCATTATAGGGTTATGAGGATTTATCTATCTGTTTGGTTTGGCAAAAATCGGGGACACCGAGGCAAGAATAGCCATAAAAAAGAAAGGAAGTAACTGAGCTGCAGAATGAAGGATCTGCTAATCAGCCAGGCCGCGTTGCCCTTTCGCCCCATTTATCAAAGGGAACAAATTCATAACATTTCAAAGCACAGTCATTGACATTCATAGTTCACGGGGTCACTCGGTGGGGATTTCGCTCGCCTTTATATTTATGATTGCATTTCTTCTTCTCAACTTCTTCGGTTTGAGTCCCCGGGGAGGACCGGGGAGCTTTCTGTGTGGAGTATGCATGTTCTCCCCGTGTCTGCGTTGGTTCTCTTCTTCCCACCGTCCAAAAACATGCACGTTAGGTTAAGTGGACAAATTTCCCCTTGGGGGGGTGAATGTGAGCCTGTCTGGTTCCGATTCAGAATCAGAAGGCCTTTTTATTGTCATTATACATACAACGGTGCATAATTATCTAAATATCAATTATCAAAAGTATAGAAAGTATATAAATTAGGAGGTAAGGTGCACAGTGCTGGGTTTTGTATATTGAGGAAATACAATATATTTCTATATAAAATGTAAGATGTACTGTATGTATAATATTGCACATTGTAGGATGAAAACTAAAAAATGCACATTGTAGGTTGGGATATTGCAAATTGTAGGATAAAAACTGTATATATTTCATTGCACATTTTCACTATTGTACAGTAGTACGTTTTTCAATTTTATTTACTAAAAAAAAAGAATAAACAGTTTTTTTTGTGCATGTTGGGGGTTCAGGGTGGTTATCGCCTAAGGAAAGTTGAGATATGCTCCAGCCCCCCCCCCCCCTTCCTGATACAGACATGACTACAGAAGTGCTGTCCTTCAGTTTGTGCACAAGAAGAAAAAACCTCTTCAGAACAAGCAAACAATTAAATACGATGCATAAAAAAAACAAAACAATGACAGTGACGTCAACTTCACAGTGAGTTGCTGCACTCCGGTTTTCCTGCCCGATCAAAGAAACCAGGGGCCGGCCAAAAGCTTCTGCGTGGCCCTGCCTGCACTAAGTATAAGCGGGACGCGAGGGGACCTTTGACCTCTCCGGCTCCCGGCATGACTCCAGTCCACAGGGCTCGGGGAGGGGAGTGTGTAATCCGAATGCATGGCGTCTCCTCGGCCTTGGGAGGGGATCCCCCACCCCCCTCCCCCCAGAGAAACATGACAGCGTCTAGAACTGCGCACCGGCGCTGTTGTCACACCGACTAGAATTACAGTAAATTGCCACTTTCTAGCGGCGTGTAATAACAGCTTCGCCGCTCCATCTGCGGGAGGCCCGTCTGCTGGCAGACACGTGAGCACAAGGTGCTCCCTGTTATCGCACACAGACACACACACACAGACACACACAGACCCACACAGACGCATCTGCTTGCCCGAGGTGTGAGAGTCGTGATAATGGTGTGTCTTGCATACCCGGCCATCATGTGTCACTCCTGACAGTCGCTCCTCCGCCCGCCGCCCCAAAAACCTGCGATTTGTTGTCGCAAAGCTACAGTGAGAGGAGAAAAGAAGGGAGAGGCCGACACGAGGGAGCCGCGTCGTCCTCGAACGGAGGTGGCAAAAAGGCGCGCGCAGGTCAAGACGTCCGGGAACCGGACGTTTTTTTAACCGTTGCACATAACTCCAGCTCAAACTGCACCACCAAATCGGTTAGGGTTAAGGTCAGGGTTAGGGTTAGGGTTAGGGTCAGGGTCAGGGTCAGGGTTAGGGTTATGGTCAGGGTCAGGGTTAGGGTTAGGATCAGGGTCAGGGTCAGGGTTAGGGTTAGGGTTAGGGTTATGGTCAGGGTCAGGGTTAGGGTTAGGGCCAGGATTAGGGTTAGGACATCGTTTGTCTTCCGATTTTGCATAGACAGTAACGTTTCGTTTTCACCTCAGAAAGATGCTAGTCACATGACCTAATCAAAATGGCCGACTTGGATGTGGGAGGAGTTGGATATCCAGCCTAAGCTCCTACAGACTTCAGACAGAGGCTACTCCACGTTCCAAACACAGGCCAGGCAAGGGGTTAGCAACCGGAAGCAGATCGTTCAATCCCAACTTAAAACTTAAAGTAAGAGAGGGTTTAACTTATTAAAACAACAAACAGCATTTTTTTTACTTTAGAGCACAGAACACTGAATAGAAAAGCATTCTAAATACAGAATTAAAAAAAAAATGTATTAACTTTTTTAACTAAGAAGAAAACCAATGGATTACCCATCTCTAGATCGTTCAATCGTAACTTTAATAACATTGTCTATTTTTATCATCCTTACACTCCGGCCCCCCCGAGATGACGTTATCTGGTGCTCCAGGGTCGTGAGGTGGCTTTCCAAGCCGGCGTTGTTGGAGTCGCTGCCCGGTGTGGCCGTGCAGCTGGTTTAGAACCGCGTTTTTCCCCCGCCGCCCCTAATCCTGTGACTGCAGCTGTACACACAATGGCTAATCCCATCACGACTCAATTGTGTGTGGAAAATAAAGACACACGTTGGCTGCAAAGGGGAGAGTTATTTGTCAGAGCTCAGGGGTTTTGGGGGGAGACTGCCGGGGCTGGGAGAGGAGGGAGCGGCATTAAATGTTCACCTGCCAGCGCCGCTCCACTTGGAAGAGCTCCAAACTCTGAAATGTCTTTTTTTTTTTCCCCCGGGAAAGAAAGAAGAGTGCTACTCTTTTCGAAAAAAAAAAACACGGGCTCTCCTCAGAGTGGGAAAAGCTTTTTGCGAAATGCATCATTCCACCTGAGGACAAAAGTGAATTATGGAGGGGTCGCTGGCGAGAGGTTCGCCCATCGAACTGTAACCGGTAATTGCGACGCCATGGCTGACGATCCCGCCTCCGGACTTCCTGTTTCCGGAGGGAGCTCGTCACATGCGAAGCCGCTGACCCCGCTTTCGTGTGTCAGCCCGCCGCGTCCTCCATTTTCTGCCTGTGCCCCGCCGCGTTTCGTGTGCCGGCTCGGCTAACGAACGGCTCAACCCAAGGGGGGCAATTAGCTTCTTGATACGTGCGATCTTATAGACAATCGCTCTGGTGGGTGTAGATCCACAGACAGAGGATCAAACTCCAAACATAAGCCTTCTGTCTGGCAACGCCGCGGCTCGGAGCCTTTAAAGGGACACCGACCCCTCCGTGCTCCTGGGATTTGCTGTCTGAAACCTCTTTGCACAGTTCATCCCCGTGGCACTTAACACTCAAAGTCAGCAATCGCCTCAAGGAGCTCAATCCAGTACCTTTCGTCTGGAACCCCCCCCCCCTCTCGAAAGCCCAGTTAGGCAAAGAGGCAGGGCAAAAACCTCTCTGAATTTTAATCAAAAAGGGAATAATGAATTTGTAGTATTTGAAAATGTGCTTCTCAAACAAAATGCTCTCAACCCTTCTTTGATATGGAAAAGCTACCACTCCCCTCTCCCGCCTTCATGAATGAAATTATTTTTCCTGTCTGTACAGTCGGGTAGCCCCCGGGCGCTATGACCCTCATTACATGAGTGGTACATGAGAGAGAAAAGGCTCCACTTCTCTTTATTTGCCTTTCTGTTTTTTTTTTTCCCCCTTCTTTTCTCTTCCTCACACTTGCGACTCTACAGTAAATCCTCAGCAGAATGAACGCGCGTAGCACGCTGCTGACAGGGCATTAAGTGGGTTGTGAGGAGGTCTGGGGGTTTTCTGGAACGAACAGCTGAGTGCTATTAATTATTGTACACTCTTTGATGCACATGTCATCCTGGATTGGGGTTAAACTCCTAATGCTGTCTCTGGTAGTGGTTTGCGCCATCAGTTATTTCAGATATCTGTAATGTCAAATTTATCTTTGTTTTTTGGCTGCTCCAGACAGCTTTGGTTCAATTTTTATTTCTTCGTGAGTCCTCATGAGTTTTAAAAATGAAAAATGAATACATATCCAGTTTTCTTTTCTCTTTGTTGCCCAGCTTTGTTAATTGATTTTAGGAAAGCACTGGTGTTACTATCGAATGACGACTTTGCAAATTCATTTTCAATATTATCCAGATTTTTGGGGGGTCTCTGATCTCTGGCAGACTTGACGAGTAACTACAAACAAAAAAAGATTAACAATCCAATTAAGAAATTAAAGTTGAAAAAAAACAAAATAAACATAAACATAAAAAAAACATATAGGTGTCCCAAACTGGTGAATTCCACTTGTTTTAGTTCTTGTTTTTTGTGGGGGATGCAACATAAACAGAGTTTTAGCCTTTCTGACTGTCATTAATCGCCTGAAACTTCTTTTGCCTATCTCACATTTGTTCATTCCAAATATTTTGCGGCAACAAATGACCTTATCTGGCTTTTAAATGGCATCGGCACATGACACACTGACCTCATCACCCGCATTTACAGAGTAGAAGAAAAATGACGTACACAGTTTAAGCCACATGTACTCTTAATGTGCTTATCGTTCATAGTTTAACGTTGGAAAAGAAAATGGCCCAGTTTTAACGGCAACTGTCAGACCAAACCCTTATCTTATGGCTTTTGAGACATCTTTTTCTTATTTTTTTTATCTTATCTTTATTTATTATTATTTACTTGATTCATCTGATCTCATTTTCAATAAATTTACCATTTCTTTCTTCCTCAGATGACTAGGACTCTTGTTTAAAATACAATTTCCACCACAGAAGCCATTTAGAGGGTCCGTCCAGCCTTTTAACTAATGTCACGGAGACATCAGATCCTCTACGCCTATTAAAAAATGCGCATTAAGGCACCTCGGTGAGCATTAGAAATGAGCCGCGTTTCACTCATTCATTGGTCATGTAAGGGCCTCCGACTGCTGTAAAGCTAAATATAACCGGGGCGCTTGCTTTCGCTCAACTTCACTCACCTTTAAAGGTGACTAGTACTTTTGCCATCAGGGTTCCTGTAGGGTTACATCACCAAGTATGTTTCGCAAGGGCAACCTTCTTCCTATTTTAGCATCTTTTCTTTGTGTCTTTGCTTGCGACTGCTACATTTTAAAGCCTTTTTGGTGAAATATCTAAGCCAAAAATAAGCGGGCGTCGTTGTTTACTGTGCGTTATCCAAAGTAGCACATTTCACCTACTGGAAGGAGATTCATGGGATTTATGGTTCTGGGTGAAGTGAGTGGACGGTGGGAAGGCGCTTTAGTTCTGCTCTGACGGACAGCCCGCCGTGCGCCTGATCCTCCAGGTTGTGGCACGCTGAAGTTTAGTGTTCAGCAGAGCATATGGCAGACTATCGCTCTGGTTTGTGGAGCTTTTAATTAGCCCAACTGTCTGAACGAGGCTACCGAACTGAAGAAAAGGAAAACCCGATCAGGGAAAAGGAAGAGAGAGGGAACCGTGTGTAGGCTTGTGTTTGTTTGTGTGTGTGGGAAAGAGGGATATTGACGCAGGGTATAGATATTAAAGCACAAAATCTTATGTAATTCGGTGTCTGTTCGTGTAAGGACTCAGTAGAGGGGGGACTTTAGGATCCCCCTCGTCTGTTCGCACACATGCTCGGCATTGATATGCCGGGGTTCACTGTTAATTGTTCCTCCTGAGAGGTGCCCGGCATCCTCCGCTGCTCCCGCTGTGTTGTCAGACACACAGGAAGAACAGCCCGGCTTTCTGAAACAGGTTCCCTGCCCCAGGCTTTTAAACAATAAGCCAGATCTGCTGTAGTAAATGTAAATGTTCTGAAGCGACTGAGGGGGGAAAAAAAGTCTTACAGGAGTCCAAATTAAGTCAGGGTGAGGATTTTTCATGTATTTTTTCAAATTTTATTTTACCCCTTAGATTACACATCTGTGGGAATGTTAAGATAACAAAGCCATCTGGAATATCTGCTATTTTCTGAACCTGCAACTTCGCCGACTTCAAAAGCAAGCTAATCTCTGTCGCTGTTGAAATGTGCGATTTTACAGCAGACAAGGTTGAACACTTTGTTTTTGGTGCAGAACAAGATAGAACTGCATGGTATGAATGCTTAGAGTTTTCCAGTTGCCAGTACTTTGAGTGCTTGAAGCCTTTGAGTGACTATGCAAACTCCGTAGATATGCACGGCAAGGTCCTGATTCTCATCCACAGCTGAAGTGACACTTATTAAAGGTGGACGTCATAAGGAGTTTGACCATCTCTTTCAATTTGATTAGTCTCTGAAGGTCTCTCAGGGTCTCTACTGGAGTGATAGAACACCGTTTTTTCTAGATATTACTAAAACATTTGCTGCTTTCGTGATTGAATGAATAGGCCTCTGTAGAGATAAGTACTCAATCTTCCTCCTACATTCAAAAACACGCATGTTCATTTAATTGGTGTCTTTCAACCGCCCCTAGGGACGAGTTTGAGTGGGGTTTTTTTGTGCGTCTTATTTGTCTCTGTGTCAACACATCAAAGCGGATCAAATAGAAAACACTAATGGGTCAAACAGATGCAAACCGCTTCGGTGGGAAAAGCGAGGCCGCAAATATTTCAGATTTTGGTCACGCGCCAGCCGCCGACTCAGTCTTCGACGCTGCCGAATTGCATAATTTACATTCTCACGGCCGTTGTGTCCTGCCAAGGATGGGGATGAGATACATCGGCGCGGCGAAAACCTCGGCCCGGTGGTCCCTGCAGTGTTGTCAGAGCAAGCTTTGATCTCAGCTATGTCCTGTGAAAAGGTTTGTCCACCTACCTGGAGAAGATTAGGCGAGTTTCCGGAGCTGATTCGCAATGTTCCATCACCGTGGGGCGGCACAGAATCCACTGAAAGTCCCCATCACATCCCCTGTCAGCAGACGTGGAACCCCCGAGGTGCCCTGCTTCCCGGTCACAAAATAACCCCAGAGTTATATGCATAATCTTGTAAGGACAGCGTTACGGGATTGTTAACTGGGCCCTTCAGGCCCTTGTATAAGCGATGCCAACAGTCATGTCACATTTCAGTTTCTGTCTTGACTAAACTAATTTGTTTTAAAAAAAAAAAAAGTTTTTTCACTTCTTCAATCCATTTAAGAAGGATGTCTAAGTTCTGTCTCCAAGTATATGCATTTCCACAATGCAGAATAGGGTAATGTGTTGTTACAAGCATATTTATATTGCAATCATTTCTGAGTGGAAAGTTTAAAAAAGCATTTGTAACATTGTTTCATGCTACAAAAAGGTGCAATGTTACGTTTAATTAGTCCTATTGGCACCTTTCAAAGTCTTTTCCTATGTTTTTTCATAAATCAAATCCTTTTTCAAGAGCCGTTTCACTGTTTAGAGACAATGCACATGCAAATGCAGTGATGTAAGACTGCTCTCATTGAAAAACCACATTAAGAAAATTCTTCAGAGAATGAGGGGATGACAGATTTTGTGGCCGGTAGAGAAAAGCTACGAAACTCACATGGCACCGGGGTTATTTATCATAAGAGAAAAGATGCGTTGGAAAGCTAAGTACAGCTAGAAAGAATGAAAGCAGTCTTTTTGTTAACTGATAAGTTATTTACCACTTTATTTCCAAAGAAAACTGAATGCTTAGTTTACCTTTATAAATATCAATGAATAAAATATTCTGAGGAGAAAAGTTGCTGAAGTTTAAAAGAGAAATGTTGTTCTACTCTCATCTAAAATGAAATTCTAGCTGCACGACAGTCCTGGATCAGGTTTTTATGAAGCAAATATTTTTAGTTCATGAAAGGTCTGGATTACATGTAGGTGAATCCAGCACCCTCTCCAGATGTCGGTGGTAATGGACCACCCAGATGTAAGGGAGCGGCAGTAGAGAGGCAGCGGCTGATAACAAAGATTTCTATTAAAGGGAACAGAAAATGTGACAGAGCCAAAAAATAACGCCTTTAACGCAGAAAACCGAAAGACTGAACAATGAAACAAGCAGATAAAAGAGGGGAAATAAACAAAAGACCACGAACAGACTATGGACATCATACTAGTTGTGATCATGTCTGATGTGATCATGACAAAATCTTCATATTGAGGACAAAATGAAAGGGATGAGACCCAAACAAGAACAAACCAAGAACATAAAATCAAAGAACCAAGACATGACGAAAACCACACAAAAGAGCAGAAAACATCCTAAGAGCAGAGACTAAATCAAAGACCTATGAAACATCTAAATGGGGGGGAAAAGGTATAGACAACCTAAACACACAAAAAAAGTAATTAATTCCTTTACTATAAGGCCACACTGTTGCAATAAAGAATACAAATAAATGGGACGTAATCATAAAAGCTTAAGTAAAGGCAACTGAAATTCATCTTTTATATTTAAGATGGTTCACCTCTCATCCAAAAGGGCCCTTTTCAGTTTTAAAAGGGGGTCATCTGGATAGGCATAGATGGGTCAGTCACACTTGACAAGCTGCACCAGTCCCATGTGTCACCCATGTGCCTGTCTTTTAAATCACGATTTCAAAAAACATAGTAGTAGGATTACTGTGGCCTGGATGACTGAGAATCTACACCAATTCACAGCAAGAGGGCATGTTTTATGTCTCGGTTCTCTGGGTTTTCCAGCTTCCTCCCACTTTTACGGGGTTTCTGTTCTTCATTGTTACTTGATCCCTGTTTTTTTCTTAAAGAAATATGAAAATATTGATTAAAATAATGCATCTGACTCAACCGGTGCGTTTTCTTTGCTGTTGATTTTTTTTCGATGGCTAAGAAAACATCTTAAAAGCTGTGCCATAGGCCAGGAGTGAGAGAGATGGAACATCTGTACAGTATAGTATTCCGTTCCAGCCTCTTTTCCTCCGACTGAATATATAGAAGAAAACAATAACCAACCAAACGCTACACTTGGAGTTTCAGTTAGCTTGTCCACCAACCAGTAATCAGCTTTTTTTTCTCCCCCCAACAGATTATTAAATTTTTGTTAGATAATTAGAAACATTCTGCTTACAACCATGATTTCATCTTATTTGGTAGGTTTTTTTTATTTATTTTTGTTCAGTAGGTTAGGTGCGTTGTGTTGGCTGATGGATCACCGACACACACTTCAGCACAACACGGATATCAAGACGGCATTGTGCGTTCCTACCCTCGACTGAATGCCTGTAGACGCGTGCAAGGTACATCACGAACAGTCAAACAATACATGGCACCTGTCAGGGCTGGGAAATGGCTCTGTTCGGTTTACTGGTTTGCTCTTTTCTGTGGGGATGGCCCCCGATCATCTCTTTACTGAAGGAAGGCAAAAGATCACGCGTTCTTTTTATCTGCGCTCTTACTCACAAAGTGTGGCCCTTCTGTTTACATTTCTCTTCCATTCCCCTTTGCTCTCGTGTCTTTTTCCCTGCCAGTCCATTTTTCTGCTCATGTGCTGGTTGTTCCTTTTTTTTCTTCTTTTTTTCTCTGTCCTCCTCGCCATTCGTGGCTTAGCCTTACTCTTCTATGGTCGGCTGCTCCGGCATGGTCCCCGATCATTTGACATCAAAAAAATATCTTCTCGCCGTCGCCGCGCCGTGCCCCGTCTTGACCATGTAATATTAAAGTCAGTGGGGGACGCCCCGCTGTTTTCAATGAAGGCCTGTTGGAGCAGCAGCTGTGAGCAGGAGAAGAGGGGTGAGCGATGTCATCCGCAGCAGGGCCAGCGCGAGGAATACATTTCGACTGCCCCTTCCCTTCGGCCATTCTTTATTATTGTTCGGAGTCCAAATTCTGCTCTGCACAAGCTGCGCTGCAGATAAAATGTGAAAGGGGCATTTTTTTTATCCAGAGCCAGAAGCAAACCCCCCTTTTTAAAGCCAGGTTGTGATCTAGGCCAGGCCCGGAATTTTTCCTGACTGATTATGCACATAGATTACAACTGCACAGCTGCTACGAAATTGACCACAAATCGAATTTATTTCTATTTTCTTTTTGCGCTTGACAGGTGACCAACTGTTTTTTTTTTTGTTTTTTTTTGGAATAAACGAATCGCTGGCGTTGCCCTGTCAAAACCCGCCATAATGGACTTTTAAGTGTGCAGCTCAGCCCACCAATGAGACTACATAGCAGCACATGTGCAATTAAGGCGTGACAGATGGTCCAAGTTCACATCACATCAATTCTGAAGTTGAAGTGATGGGGAGGGAAGCCCAGATTGCCCCACAGGACTTCCCTCCCGCGGCTTCCCTGTCACCGACGCCTGCTTCAGTTTGACATGTTTGATCAGGTAACTCCATGCAGTTGTATCCACTTTGAAATTGAAATGCGTGCCAGAGATTATTAAACACCCCCTTCCTGCATTATGTAACACAGGTGGATTCTCATTACCAAAATCTTTGATTTTAGATTACGCTCTTGCATTATGCATGCGACATGCCATTAGTCAAGACAGGAAGGGGCAGGACCGGGGGGGGTTTTAATGAATTTTTCAGACGGGGATGAGGGGGGGGGGGGATTTGCATTTGCTGTAGGTGACATTGTGTTTGTTCTGGAAAATTGGTGAAGATTAAGGTTGGTGGTCACGGTGCGCTCGTGGCAGCTAATACATTTATAAAGATAAGGAACACTCCGAGCTGGGTGGCAGGCATCGGTGTCTTTTTACGTGGTTAAACAGATTAATCTCCGCGGTAATCCCGACCTTGTTGCGTTCACTCACACGTCGGGGAAAAATGCTAAACCGGTTTCCGACTCATCGAAGACATTGTGCTCTACTTTCATATCAGATTGAGTTGTTTTAGTGCATTATTAGAGGCGGTTGTTGTAAAAGGAATTCGAGCTGGGATACTTTTTCTCAGGATGCCGTACTTTAGGCTTAATGTTAACATACTGTCATCAAAGTATCAGTCGACGCCCATCGAGCAATGCCGACATCAGCGTCCAATCCTTTTTGAAATACCACTGGCTTGGGCTTTGCTCTTGGGATTGTGCATGTAAATCAGAAAGGATCACAAAGCCTGCATCATATGATTAAAGGCCTCTTAAACAAACCATGGGAAATGAGTTCACGACCAACAGTGAAATGGAGCTAAACTGATGATTTTGTGCCGTCAGAGACAAGAAACTGATCAGCTCTAACCAGAAAATGTGCAATACCTACTTTTGTTCCTGTGTCCAATAAGCAATAAGCAGATGATTAATAGGCTAACACATGAGATAGTAACATAACTATATAGTTTTCTCTCTAAGGAGAGGTTTAAGTTACATGAACTTCAATAATATGTTTGTGCATTTAGCAGATGCTTTTATCCAAAGCGACCCACAAAGTAGACACAATGTTACAGTTATCAACAATCTGACAATAAGCTCTCCAGAGCAAAATCCATATTCAGAGTCAGTGTTGACAGTGAAGAGATAAAGGGAGGTATAGAAAGAGTACTAGTCGGGGTAAAGAGGTATGAGTTAGGATAGGAGATGCTCTTTGATGAGTGGGTCTTTAAAAGTTTTTAAGAGATTTGTGTATTGCAATCATAGATTTTTTTTTTTTTTTTGAGTTGAATCACGTTTTTTTTGTAACATATTGACCTAATCAAGTGCTTTTGACATCTAGTCAAGATAGTAAATCAATGTTCAGGATGTCTTGCCTACAGGAGCTCCAGCTGTTACAAACATCTGCGGATTAGAACCTACCACCTTCCCATGGGAACTGGACTAAGGGACTGTTTAGTTGATTCTATAAAAAAAATAATAAAAGGACCGGTACAAATACAGTTGAATCCTGACAATGTGACAATGATCGTGAGTCTCCATTATACAGTGGTGTCCATGCAGCTGTAGCTCAAATCTAACTCAAGATTATGAATCGTTTACACTAACCTATCACAGGCAGCGGAACCAGACATCCTAATTCTGTCCTTTAGAGACTGATTTATTTACGACTCTTTATTTACAGTCTGATTCCTGACCGTGAGGGCGCTCTGCCCATCGGGCCAGCTGGGATGAGAGACCCAATCTGTGATAAATCTACAGAACAAAGCAGATGAAGTTATTATGCTGATGTGTGGATGACAGTGTTGGGGGGGGGGGGGATGGAGAAGAGGGAAAAAAAGAGATCATAAACCGGTTTCTTCATTTTCCACAGTCTGTTATTATTCCACCGCAGGCTGTAATTTAAACTCAAACAGCCTTCACCAAGAAGAACGGAATATTTATATCTCACTCTGTGCCGGTACGGCGTCAGAGCTGAGCAGCCCTGATTACAGCTGAAGTGCTGCGATAATGACCTTGCTTTAGGCACTCGACAAAATATTAATTAGATTTTTTGCTGTGTTTATGAGTCAGCTGTGGCGGTTATGCAACATGGGCAAGAAAACCGGCAAACAGCACGGCTGAAAACTGGCCCCAAAAAAACCTCGTGCCCCGATGATGGACGTCTCTCTGAGACCACGGGGGGCCATTAATCAGTAAAAATGACACGGACTC
This sequence comes from Menidia beryllina, assembly GCA_013363375.1. Taxonomy (NCBI): domain Eukaryota; kingdom Metazoa; phylum Chordata; class Actinopteri; order Atheriniformes; family Atherinopsidae; genus Menidia; species Menidia beryllina. The sequence goes on from JABUIW010000065.1 coordinate 315,929, forward strand.
ATCAATAATCTGGAAGCCGTTTGATGAGAAATCAATAACGTGTAGAAAGAAATTGCGGTTTGAATGCGACGGCTCGGTCGTCTGCAGGGGAGGCGGCTTTTCGCGGGGGTAAAAAAATGAATAGGCACAGATAGCATTGTTGGCGTTCTCGCTAATTAAACGGCCTTTGTATCCCTAACCAAAGTCTGCAGTCTCTGCCTTCTTGCTACGCCGTCCCTGCCCCTCCTGTTGTTCGCCAAACGGCCCTGATTTGTATTCAGGCGGCCTCCTCGCCCGACTGTGTGTGACTCTGCGGAGCAGGTGTCCGCGGCGGAGTCTCAGACAATGATAGCCCACTGATAGCCCACCGACTAGGGGACGGACAAACGCCGCCTTTTCAAAATTGACAAGAATGTGACATGTTTGTTTTTTTTTCGTGAGAATGGAGAGTCATTGAAAAATGCAGGGAACTGTTAGCCCGATTCTTTAGTTGGAAACCTGAGAATAAACCAGAGTCGATGAAGAGTAAAAATTGGCATTTATTGGGTCACAGGTAAAGTATTTCAGCGCTGGGCTCTTCACAGAGGAAACCTCTCTCTCAGGGTCTCAGTCAGCAAAGAGCCCCGAGATCTGGGTGTGATGGGTCTTTGTCTCCTTGGCTGGGCACACCCCTCAAAAGGAGGACTGGACACAACCAAGTCTTATTGGTTAGTTATCTGTAAGACGAACAAGCCGGATCGTAAATTCATGTTGATGACATTGGAATGTGGTACCAAATGATGTGTGTGTGTGTTGACTTAAAGACGTGGATCTAATGCAACAGAGAAAGAAAAGAGAGAAAGAAAAAAGAGAGCAAAGACAATTAGTGGTTACAGCCAAAGACTTCATATAGTTATAAAAGAAATCAAACAATCAGTAATCTACATAGATCATGTGATAGCATACTATGCTAAAGTGAGTATTTATAACCAAGTCCTAACAGAACATTAACCGGCAAACCTTTTTTTGAAAGGTTCGCCGGTTCCGGAGCACCAAAGGGAGTATTTACGGAAGTGGCAGACTGGCTGTTTTTTTTCCGCGACGAATGTAAACTACCTGCAGCCCCCAGCCCGCCCTGAACTCAGGCCAGAATCCAGTCTGCATCTCAAGGTGACAGGATCACCTCCGTGTCAAGCTGTGTCTCTTTCAAGCATCTGTCCAAAAATGTAAATAACCACTCTGCAAGGCAGATATTATTACTTTGGGCAAATATTCCTTTTCATTATGCAAAGATAACATACTTTGCCTTTGACTTTAGTTTTAATTAGGAAAAGATTGTTTGAAAAGAACAAAATTACAAAAAGAATATGTTAAATATTTGGCTCTAAAACTTTGATGGAGTGTCGCAATGGAGCGTGAAATTAAAGCGATACCAAACTCGTGAACCTTAAGAGTGTATCCTTAAGAGTGTGTTTTAAAGGGAGCTAACTTTTTGATGAACATCCCCCGGACCGAAACCTGGCTGAGGGACAGAGATACGGGGGCTGAAAAATGCGAGCTTGAAATGGGAGTGTGTGGCCGTGAGCGGCTCTCACACGGAAGTGTGTTTTTATGACACATCCCATCACTGAAGGTGGGGGGGGGGGGGGGGGCAAAAGAGGAGAAAAGCTGCTACTTTTGAGTTCTGATACGATAATTCAAGGAACCATTTCACCATCAAAAGAAAAGGAAGATTTAGCAAGTATTTTGTCTACAAGACTGACTATTTATGGCTGAAAGACATATGACAATAGTAAAAAAAAACATTATGACCACAGTTGATACCTGGACATGTCCTGAAGAGTCAGCTGACCGACAAGACAAAGTCCCAGCCAACGACACATGAGCCCTGCTAGTTATCCGGTGCCTTGCTCTTGTACTAATCTGGCCGAAGATGGAGACGGACGTCACCAGTCTTAAGCTCCCCGGCGCACGGAAGGGCCTCAGCTCAGGTCCGGTAACATGACGCTGAACGCTGAGCTGAAAGAGACAAGCCTGGGCGGGTCTGAGCCGCAATTCATGGCAAAACAGCCGAGATCCAGGAACAAAATGGGACCGGACGGGACCCAGGGTGGCGGTCTGCGCTCTGAGAGACTCCAGAATTTAGTAAAATTTAGTCAAGATTCGGGGGAAAATGACGTACACTACTCTATAACGTTTGTAGGAACATCTGTAAAATGCAGGAACATCTTTATTGACTTTAACTCATTGGCTGCCAAACACATCTATAGACGTCTTTTATGTTTTTCAACGAGAGTGGCTTGGGGGACGATCGGCTAAAGCTTTTCCGTAAATATCGGCTTCTAGACAGAGTATGGACTAACAAATTGACCCTCTAGGGGGCAGTGCCACTTTTGATGGGAAATGAGCATAGATTGTAGGCAAATAAAAAAAACGCAATGGTTCGCTATAGGAGAAATGGCGTCGGTGAGACGCAAGGCGAGGAAGAACGGAATAAGGTAGAGACAAATTTTTTTTCCTGATGAAAGAAGAGAGTCTACTCTTTCTTTTGGTGTGTTCGGTGTTTACATAGTCATAGCACAAACTATCCTGTGGCTCTTGAAAAATCTGTCAAAATGCTCAAAAAACTCTGGCAGTATGGGACTCTCTGTTCTGAAAATGGCTGGCAGTCAATGAGTTAAAAGAGTCAAAGTGGGAGATGCCTCAAATGGTAAACTGCCGTCCCAGGAACAGCTAAGACACTCTGTAGGCCCCTCTAGCTGGGAGCTTGAGAGATGGTGTCCGACTTCTTGGGTCTTGAGCGGTGAGCTTTCAAATGCGAATAATTCACAAGTTCTGTTCGTATGAAAACGTTCCAACATTTTCAGGGTTTTTTTTAGGGCCGGGTTCAATAGCCTGCCCACGAACTTGTCTGTATCACGGTCTGGCAACAGCCCCGTCATTTTATTTGCTCCTAGCCAGTGGTGGGAAGTAACGAAGTACAAGTACTTCGTTACTGTACTTAAGTACAATTTCCGTGTATCTGTACTTTACTTAAGTAGATTTAATAATGGATACTTTCTACTTTTACTCCACTACATTTAACAGTAAGTATCTGTACTTTCTACTTCACTACATTTCTATACAGCGTTTCGTTACTCGTTACATCCAAGACGCATTTCGGTTTTTTGATTTGTTCGTTAGTTTGAAAGTATCCAATGGCGAGAGCAGAATCAGTCCGCTGAACCAATCCAAAGCGGGAAATAACCATTAGGCCCTCCCTCAAGAAGAGCAGCACAGTACGCAGGACCTGCATAAAATATCTAAATCTAAACTGTCACAGGGGGTGAACACAATAAAAACATGCTATATCTGCAGCATTGCTCATTAAAATGGTACATTACTGATTTATTAAAACTAAATACGATAGGTACACTTAATGACATTATATAAGCCGTTAGGTATTATGGTTGGCAAGTACTTTTACTTTTAATACTTAAATAGTTTTAAAAGCTTGTACTTTCTTACTTTTACTTAAGTAAAATAATAATGTGGTACTTTGACTTTAACTTGAGTAAATTTTTGTCTGTGTATTTGTACTTTTACTTAAGTACATTGTATGAGTACTTTCTCCACCACTGCTCCTAGCATTCAGACTTATCTGTTTACGAGTGCGTCAGAACACGCGTCATTAAACCGAGCCGTCTTTCACGCGGCCGGCGGTACTAATTGAGGGATCGCGTCCCCAAAGCGCTCCTCGGCGAGATGATATTGTGCCGCCTGACCCTGGCACGGAGCGCGGCGCCACAGCGATTATCTCCTGTAATCTTTAATAACGTCTGAGGGAGAGCAATAAGCTGAATGTTACCAGCCATGCGGAGAGCAAAGTGCAGTGGAGGAAGGGGAGAAAGACAGATGTGCCCTTAAGTGACATCCTTTAGCTTCAGAACAAGGTCAAAACTGCTCTCCGTATCGGCGGACTGGGCAGTAATATCAGCATCCACCCTGAAATATGCCTGTTGGGGGGTCTCTTTTATTAAGTTGACACTCTTCGCCTTGGTAACTTGGGTCTCGATCTGTTACCCAAGTCCATTGTTTACCTTACAAATAAGTCAAATAAGGCAAAAAAAGGTCAGAGTGAATTAATCCCAAGACAAACCGGGCGACTTTGCTGACAGGAGTGATGTATGTGCCAAAGTTTTCGTTAACAAACGTTGCCTCCGGGTTTTGTTTTTTTCCCCCTCTCCTCACCGAGCCGCAACGTTAATGTCGGCGTGTGCATCCGAGCGTAAAATTGGAAGATGACTGCGGATAAATTGAGGATGCAAAAACTTGGAGCGAAAGCGGCGGATCTAAGTTTCGACTCGCGGCTCGGACAAAAAGCCGTCGTCGGAGGGCCTTGTTTTGGAGAAACGTCATTGATTTTTGCGATTATCCACGGCCTTGTGGAGCAATGCGGTCACGTCGAAACGCAGTGAAGAAAAAAAAAGCAAGGAAAATGCAATCTTAGATTCCCACTGAAAGCAAGTGTTATGCAAAGTGTTTAGTTACAGGCTTAGTCCAAAGACCAAGTGTGGGAGACTCTACTGCAACATCAACAGCACTCAGAACGAAACAGGGATAATGGCAAAATGATAGTAATGAGTGTATAGATTCATATCAATCCTCTGCGATTTTACGTGGTGCAAAGTGATTTTTTCCCCCAAAAGTCTTGACCAGATGAATGGCTTGGGTTCACCTTTCTTCTTCAACTTGTATCATGATGGCCATGTGGTCCAAGGCACGGTGTTCAGGTGGGTTCCCCACTGTTGTGCTCTTCACTGCCTCCTCCGTTTTTTTTACTGTAATGTTTCAACTGCATTGTTAGCCGCTTTGGATAAAAGTGTCTCTTAAACGCATGACCAATGACGTAAATATTGCTTAGTAGCATCGTCCAGTCTCGAATCCGATCACACTGACCCATGAATGCTATCTAATATTTGCCTTTTGAGCTCATGAAACATTGACGTTGCAGTAGTCGTGTACTTTTATCAACCTCAGCTTATATGATTCATAACATCTCACCTGGAGGCTGTATGACAGTAACAAAAAAAAAAGAAGAGAATGATGGATTGTTCTTGACTTCGAGGCAGCGGGGGCAGTTCGGTGCCAAAACTCAGCAGGCGAAAAGGTGTCGCCAACCACACTGTTGCAGTTGTAAGCTTCTACCTGGGAGTAATAAGTACTTATTTGACCATTTCTGAACACCCTGTAGCCCCCAGAGCAGTGAGGATAAGGAATTAATTGGCCTGTATTAGCGGGTGAACTTCAGTTTGAAAAACACATTCAAAGTCTGTTATTTTGGTGGGAAAACGGCATTATTAACTAGCTGGGAGACATTTTGGATCTTTGCTCTGCTCAGTACTTTTGCAGAGACCAAATCGGAGCCAATGGGAATGAAAAATAGAGCTAATTTCTGTTAGGTAATTGTTTAGCGATTGTGTTAAGGTCAGCAATAACGGTAGTTGTTACTCACTGAGGAGCAAATGATCAAACATTCGCACTAACCACAGAATCGTCGATAATAAGGAACAAGAGGTAAAAGTAATGTTACACAATTATAAAAGGCCAGCGGCTGCCAGGAATAACTTTTTTTTTTGGTGCCACACGTTGGCAGATTCTCTCTGGATCAAGCTGAGGGGATCTTAAACTCCATGGGGGGGGGGGGGGACACTTTACCGGATGAATGTTGAGCTAATAATCATGGATTAATACCATAGTTCAAAAACCTAACTAGATCATTAAAGATGGCGGCTGTAATTTTTCATGCTATACCGCAACAAAAGACATTTCTAATATTAGTTTTTCATTGGTAGTTTGTGGTAAGGTTTTGAATGTAGATTTAACCCTTTAAAATTTACACTTTTCACATTTCGTTGCATTTTTGTTTGAATTTCTTTGGCAAAATAACACCAAGAACCAATGCTTTTTTACCATTGTGACACTTTGTGGTAAAGTAAATGTCATAAATCATGCTTAATTAATCCATCCAGTACCTAATCTTAATTTTAGATCTAGTTTAGGTGAGGACACTTCCTTCTAATCTAACGTACTGACCCAGTATAATCAGTAATAAAAAAGTGCTCTGTCAAATGGTTAAGCAGGATGTTAAAGGGTTAAAGATTTTGAACGATTACAGTACATAAAAATAGAAATATATATGTAAAAGAATCAATCTTTGCAAAGTAGAAACATCTATCACGCCACCTTACACAGATGTAATGTAAATCCGTCCATCTACCTCCACATTAGTTGGGTCGAGGCTGCACCTATGGGTGATGGGGAGGTTCGTGGCCCATCTATTCTGCCTGCGATCCCGGCTAAAGATTCATGGTGGCCACGGCTGCTCTGCGTGCGCCACAAATCCCTACACCGATATTTATGTTGACAGTGCTCCTTCTCCCTCCGAAGCCCGGGAGGAGGATCACACAAGCTGTCATTCAGATTGATTTCTCCCCTGACGGCGCGAGTTAAAAGAAAAAAAAGGAGGAGAAAGTAATGAAGAGGGGGGGACCGAGGACTGAGGACCGCTCCCAGGGTTTGAGACGCCGTGGAGCTGATCTCTTGCTGCCGCGTCATCTGTATTCGGTTCATCGCGTTGACACTCGCACATACGCCAAAAAACCATTCTGCACGTATTGGGAGTTGTACCCAGAGCCAAGCTGCTCTGTTTCACAGAGGATTTGATGAACATGCCTTTGATGTGTTGTATGCTCACAAGAGGGGCGAAGGGGGGGGGGGCAGAAGTAGGTATAAGGAAGAGCTTGATACCAGATAAAATGAAAAGGAAATGAAGAGGATGAAAGACGCTGTCAGACGTTGCCTCATGGTATACTGGTGCAACATACATTATTTGATGTACGATGATGCATCTACATGAAATGGATTGACTTATCTAGTTGAATCGACTTTAAAATGCGTGATTTCTCGCGCGCCTGCGAAAAAGAAATCATTTTGGGGGCGCGAGCACGCTCCGACATCAGAGACGACTTGTTCCATATCGTTCCATATCGTTGCGCGGCAAGTTTCTCCTCACAATGACGGTGTGGAAACATAATCAAATTCCTGCTTTCATTTGCAGGACGGATTGTTCAAACGGGGGTAATAACCACGTCCCCTGCCCCCTCGCTGCCTCCTCGCCCTCCCTCTTTTTTTTTATCCCTACCCCTTTTTCGGGGCCCCATTCATTCCTTGAGAAAAAAAAAAGCATCTGAAACCGTGTAAACGAGAACAAGTGAACGGATGAATGTTTCATGAATGTTTTGGTGATGAGAAAATGCAAATGGGGACGAGTGAATGAATGAATGTTTAATGAATGCTTGTTTAATGAAAAGGACTTATTAACCAGAGCTCTGACTTAGCACTGCAGCACAGCCCGGACACACATGAAAGGATGGCGTTATATATTTTTTGCTTTATATAGTACACGCGGTAGAATGGCCGCTGCTAATTGCTTGGACCGAGTGAATTAGCACGCACTTCCCTTCAACCGCTCTGCACAATCTGAACACATGAAAACGGACTGGGAGAGCAGGCCCAAGCCAAGTTGTTAGTATTCCCCCCCCCCCCCCTCTGTGGACGAGATGGGGATAGATGCCCACACCAGAGGCTCATAAAGTAAATCAGTCCCCTCATTAGCTGTTCTTGTCATATTTCCCTGCGCCGCACGCAGAGAAGTGGAGAAAACCATTATTTAATTCCACCCCTGTGTCCCCTAAAAGACGCCAGCGATAGCCGGAAGTGGCGCGCGTGTTTGTTTGAGGGTGCTCAACGCTTCTGAGGCCCGTCTGCGTGTGTTTGCAGGCGTGTGTTTACTGGATCGGTGTGTGTGTGCGCGCGTGTGTCGTTAAACGGGTACGGCCATGTTAAGTGCGTTTGATTTTTCTCGAAAGTGCATCGAATAGTCATTTTCAAAGCCCGCCCGGTGCGATTGTATCTCTTTTTTCCTCTTTACTCTCCTCCCTCATCTCTGACTGCAAGCAGCCCCAGAACACCACAACCCTAATAGAACAACGGACTGACACGTTGGAGTTAATTATATCAATTATTGGATGAAGGCTGTATAAATCAGGGAGGCTGTCCCCAGGTAGTAGAAAACCTAAGGCATTAACATTGCACTAAATCATCAAAATGGCCTCAATCTCAGAATATATTATTATTATTATTCTCAGAATATTATTGCACTGTTCTGATACGGTTATCATCGTACTGACTACCCTATTTTAATCAATACGCCCTACCCATAGTTATTATTTACTATGATTGTACATGTAACTGTACCGGAACACAGGCAATGCTCTATGTGCTAGTCACTCACAACTCACATTTATTGTTACCAGCCCTTTAGTGTTTTGATTATAATGTTTATTCTTCTAAGTGAGTGTCACACTTTGTGTTGTACTCTTCGTAGCCTGGCTAAGAGGGGTCAAACTCCTCCTTTGTTGCGCAAACCCGGACAAAAAAAGTTGATTTTGATTCTGATTCTCATCATAAAATGTGTATTTAGTTAATTTCTGAAGTCCTTATGATGGAGTGAAACTCAGCGCTTTGACTAGTGTGCTTTTATAGTGTTAGCATCCCGTAGCATTAGTGTAACTAGTCATAAATTAATTAAAAATCTGCTAAATATAAAACCAAACCCCGCTTAAGGTGGCTTTTCTTTTTTTTTAAGTCACGCCTTCAAAAGCAGTGACAGAAACCCAACGGCTAAAACGTCTCTGTTCAGTTTAAGCCTTCTAAAATCAGGCGTTGCTCAAATATGCACCCGGTGCTGATTAACTGCGTATGACTGTATCGACATGTAATCACTTTCAGGCATTTAGAGCCTCGTGAAAAAGACAATGCGGGCCTTGATTATTAATCTGGAACCAGGTTCTTCTCTTCTCTCAAAGGTCCAGCAACTGGTTTCGTCGGTTCTCACATGTTAACACAACTGTTAAAGGAGGAGGGAACCCGTTCTAAGTCGGGCTCCTGAGTACAATATGGATACTTGCCGGGAGGCTGATCAGTTTAACTGAGTTATTTTGAAAATAACACTAAAAGGAGTGCACTCCGGCAGCTTTTGTAACGCTTTGGCTTCGAGGCGGTAAAGGAAAAAAAACACCATATCTACAAACATTAGTCCCCAGAACTGTAAATTACTCAGGCCCTTATCATTCCTCGGTATTAACCTTTTCCATTGTCCACGACAATTGCTGCGTCTGAATGGGGGAACGCACCGAGCCGGAGGTCCGGCAATCCTCCCTCAGGTCAACGCAAGCGTCCAATTTAACAGAAAATTAGTCCTTATTCTGTTTTTATAGCGCGTCTGATTAATTTGGAAGGAAAATGTAACTTCAGGTTTTAAGCGGCAGCGCACTCTGAAATGCATCAAAGCCTCGGCATTCTGTTTAGTTTTGAATCATTCATTCCCCATCAGATCCCATTTGAACAGCCCTGTGAAGTCAAGACACAAACAGACTTGGTTTGCTTTCCTGTCTCCTTTTGTTTGAGAAGGAAAACTCCTTGAATGTATATTTTATATGTATTCATATGCAATGAAGTGAATTAATAATGCTCATAAACCACTGGACGTTAAAAGCTCATATATCGCTAATTACTAAGGCTTTTTCCACTTGCCCTCCACCATACCTGTGATCAATATCGGATGTTTGAATTTAAGTAATTAAAAGGAGTCTTCCTGGACAGAACTGTGCACATCCCATGATGCTCTCTTAGATTAAGATCTGAAGAATTTTGAGACCACTTATATACTGTAGTTTTCCTCACAATATCAAAGCCTTTTTTGCAGAGTTTTATCTATGGAATGAGGCTATTTCCATCAGTTAAAACGATTTCCACGAAGAGATGAACTTGGAGGATTTAGATAATTGGTATTTTTTCGCCAAAATCATAAAGGGCAGAGCTTAAAAGTTCCGGTCAGACCACTGCCCGTGGCATATCTGCTCATACAGGCTTGCCCTTCCCCCCCAAAAACAATCCCGGGGCCAAATTTCCTCAGATAAGCGAGACAGTGGGAGCTGACCATCCAAAGCGTGTTTAACAGACCGGACCTCCCTCATGCATTTGTCTGTGGTTCAGTTCTGAGCCTCTTCTGCCAAACGTACTTGCTAGACAAAAAAAAAGTGGATGAAGGTCTAGCCTACATCCCACCAATTTGTGACCAAGCAGCTGGGAACCCTCTTACTGCCATTTTTTTAGGGTTAGGTCCAACTCATCAACTCATAAAGCTTACAATTCACTTTCTATCATCTACTGTAAAGTGAAAATAGTCTTTTACTTAATCTATCTGGGCCACTCTGGATTTTTGGAATGATTTTCAATCCAAATTTGCCCATAAAGTATCAATAGTTAATCATTATTAACTCATTCGCTGCCAAAGACGTCTATAGACGTCAATTCAAATCCAACCGCTGACTGCCAAAGACGTCTATAGACGTCTTTTATGTTTTTCAATGCGAGTGGCTTGGGGAACGATCGGCGAAAGTTTTCCCGCATATATCGGCTTCCAGACAGAGTATGTAACAACAAATTTGCCCTCTAGGTAGCTGTGCCACTTTTGATGGGAGATTAGCATAGATTGTAAGCAAATAAAAAAAACGCAATGGTTCGCTATGAGAGAAATGGCGCTGGTGAGACGCAAGTCGAAGAATAACGGAATGAGGTAGAAACAATTTTTTTTTTCCTGACGAAAGAAGAGAGTCTACTCTTTCTTTTGGTGCATTCAGTGTTTACATAGTCATAGCACAAACTATTCTGTGGCTCTTGAAAAATCAGTCAAAATGCTCAAAAAACTCTGGCAAAACTCTCTGTTCTGAAAATGGCTGGCAGTCAATGAGTTAACAGGGGGAAAAGCAACATTGCAATGTCTTTCAATCTAAATTTAGAAATTAACTGACTAAAATGAGCTTTTGGACAAAAACTGGCTTTTTTTTTTCTCACTCGAGACTAAAACTGGATCGGCCGACAAACATCTGTTGGAAGGTCAAAGAAATACTGCGATCTGAAAGCCAGAAGTTTTTTTTTTAAAAACGTGCCCCATTCTAGATTGAATTGAATAAATGCAGTTTTTCTTTTTTCTTTTTCTTGACCAGCCGGTGCATCAGCCTATCGAACCATTTCCTCCAACCTGGTTCCCCTGGTTCTTATTCGAAACTGCGTATTTTCGGTTTCCTGGACAGAAATAATTTCACCCCTGGGCTCTGTCCACATTCTGGTGACGTTCAGCGGTTAATCAGGGCGGCAATGCGGCACGTCCTCCCGGTCAGCCGGCGGATCGAGAAAAAGGTTCATCATCAAGTGGCCGGGTGGCGCTTTTATAATCCCTGAATGAATTTAAGCCCTTTAGCTCTTAACGGAACCATATTATTCCAATAACTGTCATTATCCCCGAGATTAGCTTAGCGGAGAGTACGCGCCAAATTGCAAGGGCCACTCTGCCTTCTATTTGACCTTCCGTGGCCACTCTTACACTCTCTACATATGCTAGCTCCCCCCTCTCTCCCCCCTCTCTCCCCCATCTCCAAGCTTCTCTCTCCCTTGTTGCTACAGTTGCATGAAGGGAAATGGGTCTTAACGAAAATATTGTCAAACTGCCTAGAAAGCCAAGGGGAGGAAGCTGGGCCAGCATTTCCAAATCGCCCTGATTTGAATTGCTAATTTGAGCTTTAAAAAAAAAAAAAAAACTGTTGACGGAGCCGAGACTAGAAAAGAGCAGAGCGGAGCGGGTCCTTAATAAAGCTCCAGCCTTAACTCCTGGGTGAGTGGCTTCAGCGTGAGATCAAAGCATCTTAAAACAGGCCAGGCTTTAAGCCTCTCCCGGGGACCTTTTTCTCACCATTACACCTCTGCTTCACTTTTGTTTCCCACTAGTTCTGTCCCCTCAGCTGCTCGCCTCCTCTTTTTTTTTCTCTTCTCTCTCTTTTTTGCACAGCCTGGGATTTTTTTTGGATGAGAACCACCGCTTCCTCAAAGAGCATGCAAATGTGCGAGTGTATGTGCGGCAGAGAGAGAGGCGGAGAGGAACGGCAGGAAGAGGGCGAGCTTTGTTATAGATGTCTAAATTGGGCTGCCTTTTTTGGCAAATCCACTGATCTCTTTCGAATGGGAAGGGGGAAAAACACACACTTTTGTCCCGCTAATAGGCTGTCGTCCTACCATGAAAATGGATACATTGTCTCTTCATGTTCGTGTTTGCGTGAGTGTACGTGTGTTTGTGTGTGTGTGTGTGACACATGTGTTTTCGTGGGCAGATCCCTTGTCCTCTGGTACATGGACACACGCAGGCCACGGAAGACTGACCCAAACATCAGACCCGCCGAAGTGGAACGGGAATGAGTCACTGGTGGTGACACACAAACGCATCTGGTGGGAGGGACATGCGCCCCCACACACTCCCTCCCACACACAGGTACGCTCCCATGTCTTTACCGCCGTGCACAAACAATCAGTTCAAGGAGGTGTTAAGTAGGCACTGAAAAAAAGAAATCTGAGGCTTCTAAAGTGAAATAAGAAACAGCAGAGACTATGACATTTCACCCACATGGTCCACTCTTTAGTATACCATCTATTAGACACCATTTGTTTTTTATGTCATTTTTCATTGCTAGTGGAACTGCTTTTACCATGAAAAGGAGGCTGTTTGCCTGCTGTTTAACGCAACGGACATCTTAATTCAACACTCTAGGGTGGATGTAACTAGTTTCTACACACATTATAATTCCATCTGATACATGGACATTTCCCCTTAGTGTTAAATATAAGACCTGTTTTTTTCAATTTGAAAGGGTAACAAAAAAAAACATTAGCAATTTATGGAATACCTCACAGAGAATTACTGTGACTGGACCAAAATACAAAGGATTAATTCAATTAAAGGTGGACTGGCAGACATCACATAACTACTAATTCAGATACTAGTGGCTAAAAGGGAGTGATGTCACCATTTATCTAAACTGTTGGTACATTTGTTTGCATGTTCAGCTTCTACTGACATCTATCAAAGTCAACCATTTTCAATGTACACATAAGGGAAATAAACAAAACACAGAAAAACAAAATAAGGTACTTTTGAAATATTGTTTGTGTATATACAGTGGGGGAAATAAGTATTTGACCCCTTGCTGATTTTGCAGGTTTGCCCACTTACAAACCCACTTATTTTTCCTCATGAGATGGTTATCAATTTTTATAAATTCATATGATGTGATTTTCTGGAATTTTCTTTGGGATTCTGTCTTTCACTGTTATAGTTATAGATCGTTGCATTCTTTGTAAGTGGGCAAACCTGCAAAATAAGCAAGGGGTCAAATACTTATTTCCCCCACTTTAAATATAGATGGATGTGTGGGTGGATGGATGGATGGATGGATGGATGGATGGATGGATGGATGGATGGATGGATGGATGGATGGATGGATGGATGGATGGATGGATGGATGGATAGATAGATAGATAGATAGATAGATAGATAGATAGATAGATAGAT
>JABUIW010000065.1:354008-376948 GCA_013363375.1 Menidia beryllina
TGTGTGTGTGTGTGTGTGTGTGTGTGTGTGTGTGTGTGTGTGTGTGTACATGCCCTAGCTGGTGACACCCAGACAAAAAAGACGAATACTGAGTCCATCTGCGAAAGCAGTGGGATTAAGCTGTGCCGAAGCCAAGAGCTGTACGCGTCAATCACCGGCTAAGTGTTTGTGCGTTTTCTCCCGCCGCTGTGTGTACGGGGTGTGTGTGCCGCAATCTACAGATGTGAAACACACACCGCTCCCAGTGGAGGACGAGGACCCCGACGCTGTTGTTTTCACACTGTAATCTGTGGGACGGGGCCGCGCCACCCAGGCTTCTTTGAGGAGGCCCAGGGCAAAAATAATGAACCATCTGGACCTTAAGTCGTCTTAGGATTCGTGTGGATTATGTATTTTACCACGTCATTGTTTATTTACAAAGAAAACACACAAAAATAAACAGATCAAATGAACAAGTAGCTACTGGCAAACCTGGTATACTTGGATAAAATCACCAGCTCTATGTCACTACGTTTGACAGATGAGGCGTTTTTGCTGGTTGTCTGTTCAAACAACATTGTTCCAGATGTTTCGCTGTGTTCTTTTTTTCTGGAACGAACAGACTTGCTCCTACAACCTTTCCAAAAAATTATGATTATCCGGTTATTTTCCAATTGGACTGTCATGAACTTCACTTTTTAAGGCCCGTTGAGTTTGAGATGTTTCCCACTGAATCATTGCTAGAGAAACAGCCTTCTGACACCCCCCCCAGACTGATTGCTTCTCAAAGATCGTTACTGGGGTCTTCCTTCTTTGACCATGTGTCATCACAGTGTTGGAGCTCAGAAAAACTGACAAAACACTTTTCCTTGACCAATAACGACCAGTTGCTTTTCATTTTTAATACAATCAAGTGAAAAGATGAAAGAAAAAACTTATTTTTCTATTTCGGACACGTGTCTGGACACAGATGAGAAAATCTTTTTGAAAGCAGCTTTCAATTCAATTAAATTCTATTCAATTTTATTTATATAGCGTCACATCACAACAACAGTTGTCTCACAGCGCTTTCCAAACAGAGCAGGTCAGACCCTACTCTGAAGATAATTACAGAAACCCAACAATTCCCACCATGAGCACTAGGCGACACAGGCAAGGAAAAACTTCCTTTTAACAGGCAGAAACCTCGAGCAGAACCATGGCTCAGGGTGGGCGGCCATCTGCCTCGGCTGATGCTTTATGGAGACATGGAAGAGGTGACCCCCCCCACCCCCCTGGGACAAGCCTGCAGCCAGCAGTGGGAGGGGTGACGGACAGCCACAGGCGTTCACACACTGTTGGGTGTGTGTTAGAGGGCTTGACCTGGATGTCGGAGCCCCCCCCCCCCCCCCCCCCCCCCTCTCGTGCGGTGCCGACCGTGAAGGTGGGCGGCCACTGGGCTCCCACGTGCCGTGTAACGGTGATTGAACCTGGCGTGCTCCCCTACACCTCTCACCCCGCCGTGGGAGGAGTGGGGGGGGGGGGGGGGGAATCAATACGGCCTATGATGAGGTGACTGGACTGGGACAGGCCTGGGCGAGGAGGAAGGTGGGTTTGTGTGTGTGGCGACGGCGGGGAGAGGGTGGCGTTTCCCCTGGACGGTCGGCGGGTCTAAAAGGGAGGATCAATTACCCTGATGGATTGCTTTTTTCCAGAAGGATTTCAGGAATGAGATGGATGCCCGCTCTCCTCAGACAGATCGTCCAAGTGTGCGGCGGCAGTCTGCACAACAGCCCGTAAAGCTGCAATATTATTCACTTACTTCTTTGTTGTTGTGATAAGTGGCAACTGGTCCCTCCTCCCTCCACAATCCTTTATTTTTTTCGAAAATGTTTAATCCCCCTATAGTCCCCCTCCCCCCCCAACCCCCCTCTCATCCCTCCAACGGATCCCCCTCTTTCTCTCGACATTATTCTCTGTGCATTTTAATTTTTTTTTCTTTCTCTCCTTCCTCTGTCACCGGGGGCCCAGTTTTCCCCGCCCACTCCCTCATTTTAGCCTGAAACTAGAATAGTGGAGCCAAGAAATAGTTAATCTCCGGGGCTGCCGCTATGATTGGCCGCTGTACGCTGCGCTTCAGCCTCCTTGAATGAGAAACAGGGGTAACCAGGCAACTTCGGTGCTGGAGAGAAGAAGATTAAAGAAAAGAGGAGAAGAAGAAGAAGAAGAAGAGGAAGAAGATAGAGCTCTGCAGGATTTTAGACCCACGGAACAATTTTGAGCTTGTGAAAAGAAAAAAAAAGGAAAAAAAGAAAGCAGAGACAATGTGATTTCACCTTGCGCGTCCGGCAAATGGAATTAACAAATGGATTTCCTTAGACACGCGATCCTCCTCTCTCTGCCTCTCTGTCACATTGAGGGAGGAAAAAATAGAGCGCACAGATGAAGGGGACACAGATGTGGATTAAAACGCATAAATGGGACACTTCGGAAAAGCATCCGCTCAGAAAAGGTAAGTGTCATCTCAGTCGCGAGCTTTTTTTTTTCTCCCCAAAAAAAAGAATTTTTTCTTTAAGCGGGCAAAAAAAAAAAAAAAAAAAAAAAGCTGTCTAAGGATGAGAGGTGGAATCGGAGATGTGTCGAGATTTACGGATAGGATGGTTTGGCCGCTGAATGGGGACGGGTTCTGCGGAACCGGTCCGCTTGTGGATGACTGAGACGGGAAAGGCAGAATCAAACAGATGTGAGGAAGAAATTGAAGCAGGGAGACCGAATTTTGGACGCCGCTTGGGGGCTGATACCAATTTGGAGTCCTGTTAAGGCGCAAACGCCGGTCGCCTGTCAAATAACCTGCCGTCCCGCATCCAATCGCGCACGAGCGGGAGGCTGACATTTGATGTAAGGATAAGACTTTGACGCTGGAGCTCGGCGTGAGGGGCTGTTCGAGTCGCTTCAGTTTATGGAACACGGGGGTGGGGGGCGCTCCACCCCGCCTCCCTCTCCAAATATTCAAATGAAGAGGTGTTCTGCTGCACCAGCAGTAAGTCATCTTCAGAGGGCTGTGCGTTAACCCGCTCCGCTGCTGGGTGGATTGGGGGGTGTGGGGGTGTGGGGGGGGGAGGATGACGCATGCGAGGGCTACATGTATTGATGGGAATGCTGGAGGACGCTGGGCAGGCTGCGCCGCGCGCCGGGAGCCTACCTGTGGATGATGGAGGCTGCGCACCAGCGCGAGCGCATCCGCGCGTCGCCCGCAAACTGGCCCCAACCTGGGCTTTTAGGTCTTTTTTTGTTGTTGCCAGTCCACTGGTCAGTACGGAGAGTTCACGGGTCACGGTGTGGGCGGCTACAATCCGGCCATCCCCTGGAGCTCCCGGCGTGGACGTGCGTCCGAATTGCGTCATTTCTGGCAGTTGCGTCAATTTCTCGATTTTCTGTCATAGTCTATCGTTCCTTTTTCTATATTTTATCTGGGAAAGACAATAGTTATAGTTATACTATCAGTGACGTTTTTATATACTGACCTGTTATCAGCTTCTTGCCTTAGTATGTCTTTTTAAAAGAGTGGGGGAGGTTTCCTTTTCAAAATGTTACTACAACTTGGTGTTCTTCCATCATGATTCAGCTTAACCACATAGACTGTCTCTATTTCTCCCGTTTTTCTCCACTTTTACCATGCTCCACATAAAAGATACCAACCCCCCACTTGTGCAAAGCTGAATATGAGCCAATATTACCAGTTCAAACGCAAAGTTCATTACTGGGCCATATGTCTCCCATGATGCCTTGTGTTTTCCGCTCCAGTGCTCGTGCAAGGGCAGGCCTACGAAGGAGACAGTGGAGGCTGCTGCATTGGGAAAAGTACAACAACTGTAAAACGGGATGCTGAGGAAATCGCGTTGCTCGCTCACTGTACTTTGCATTTTCCCGTCTCCGGTGAGGTCCGTCTGATGCCATCGATTGGCGGAGCAAAAAGGGCCCGCGTCGGCATAATCGCCTGTGGTGCCAGAGTTCACGGGCAACTTCAGCCAGTTGGCCAAACTGCCTCTCATAATCTCCTTATTGAGGATGTTCTTGCAACGGATCCTAAGCTGTGCTCGCCCGGCTCAGTTGTAGGACGCGCGCACACAGACCCACACAGACTCACAAAGACACCCCCCTCCCCATCCCCGAACACACACACTGTACAGAGCAATTTCCAGTTGTCATCCGGAGACAGTTTTTTTTGCAGCCCAGTGGGCGGAGTGGGGCTTAAGATGGAGCTGAACAAAACACTGGAGAGAATTAAGTTCTTCAGCGAGGGCCTCTTTGTCGGGTCTCCCAGCGGAGTCGAGACACTTAATTTAGCTCGTGACAGCGTGCAACACATGGAAGCGAAGTCTCATCCAATTAGGACCAAATCATTTTTTCCCCCTTTTGGAATAGCTGCAAACTGCTGAAAGTAGATGGAAACGTTAATTTCGTGTAATGTGAGCACAGTTTGAATGATTCTAGGTCACATCTTTTTGGTCTCTCTGTTTAGCAATCCTACGGGAATCTGAATTTGCCCAAATATTGCCTCATTTCTTTCAAATTGCCCTGTGTACCATCACGTTTGTTGTTTTCGCTTCATATTGCAGCACCGTTACCTCAGCTTGAACTGAGATATGCAACTAACGACCAGGAGACACGGGGATGTGAAGGCAGCTTTTTTCGGCAGGAGACGAGCAGTTGCTGGAGTGGCCTCAATCTTTCATAAAAGCTCTTTTAATAAGCTTGCGAGATCTTGTCTTGGTTGTCATTTTTGCCAGAGGCCTTATCACATCTAGCACGTTCATTCATTAGGGAAGATGTGGCCCCCGGCACGGGCAGGTCAGAGGTGATCCCGGCTGCCTCGGCTGGACAAAAGAAGGAGATTGCTCAGATAGCGGTGCGTTGTTCGAAGTTGAATGATGCACATAACAGGTGCGTCTAAAGTTTAGAAAAGAGGGAGTTCTGGCAACCAAAATGCATCAGAAGTGATGGTACAAACTGCAAGCTTTGAAACTACAAATCCTGTGTTCCCTCTTCATTGTATTTTTTTTAAAGTTTGATTCACCTGCTGGAGTTTTATTCAGGCAAACAAAAAAACCCATCAAACTGTTGACTTCTCAACAAGTGGAATTATTTGTGTTAGATGTGTTTAAAGGCAAGTTTAGACACAATCAGGTTAACAGCTAAATACAATTCCACTCCAAAATGAACTTTTGAAAACTTTTTCTTATTTCAAAGCAAGCTTGAAATGTCTTTTCTTATTGAAAATTCGATTGTATTCTCATTCATTGTATCTTTTAATACAACAAGTGCCAGTACCTTTATGAAATAACCCTGTGAGCTAAGGCATTAGGCCATGGTAAACCAAGCGCCTTTTATATTTCAAGTTATCCAGTCAGCTATGTAAAAGTAGTTTTGAATGAGTGCCACTCCCTCAGTGAATATTAACATGTGTCATAGATGTGAAGTGCTATGCTACCATTAATAACGTTCATAGCTGGACTCTATATATAACTTTTACAATCCCGCTGGTAGAATGAGAGTGTTCCACTTTTAAGTCTGTACATTAAGCTGAGATAAGGAAGTGCTGGCTTCCTCCAACAGTATTTCACTTGGTCAGACCTCTCACATTGCAGTTACAGGGAAGCAGGATTCAAGTATTTAACTTTTAATGTCCCACTCTATTGTTTGGTAGAGCACGTTTTTCTGCGAATATACTGTACTGTAGCTCATTAAAAATTTGTCGAGGCAAGGCAGAGGGTAGAGAACCCACACGTGCACAGGGATAACAAGTAAACTCAACACAGAAAATCCCCCCCCTTGAATTGTACAGGGAACCTTCTTGCTGTGAAGCTGCAGCTCGAAGCCACCTCATCACTGTGCACCACTCTTTTTGTTTTCCCCATTATTTTTCATATTCCGAACTAACAATGAGCATGTCAACGATTTTGTTCAAAACATTGACTGTTCGTGTTTTAATAAGAACGAAATAAAGCAATGTTTCTGTCAAAGGGACCACAAAGGGTTTGCAGTCTCTCATTGGCAACAGCAAGCAGTTACGCTAAATAAGAAGCCTGAAATTTGAAAATGATTAAATTAACTCCGTCCCCAGCCCCCACCCCCCTCCTCAACATATTTAGCCCTGACCTGTTTTAGAAATAAAATAGAAATTGGACAAAGGTCTGCACTTAACATTGGCAATAGAACAGAGGATATTGCTCTGGTTGTTTTTTCCCCCCCTGTCTTTGAAATGAGGCTGCAAATTGCGACTCTATTTCTGCTCTTGTCTTATTAAATATGAATTCATTCAATTCTCTCCAATATCCACTTATGAAAGTAATATGGGAACATTCTGTTTACAAGCATTGAGCATAATCACGGCGCTCAATTGTTTTTACTGTCGTTGTTGTTACTGTAGCACACATTTAAATGGAAAAAAACAAAACAAAACACAACAACAGTGACGAAGTACAAGTTGTTTTACTGATGAAACAAATATGCCAGTCCCTGCCGCTAATCAAGGCTTATTCATTCAGATATAAAAGAGTCAGTTTAGATATATACGTTTAAACTACGCAAAAAGCTGTGCTACAGAGCTCCAGTGTTTTTTAGTCACATGGCACATCACGCTGACCCCCGTTGAGCTGACGACGACGGGACGACCCCGACGCTACGAGTCAAATGGGCCGATGAATTTGCCAACCCATCGCGCAATTATTTCCATTAGGCAGAGCGGGGTGGCTGGTAATCCGTGCGTCTGGTTCTGTAACATCTGATGAGCTGAGTGAAGCGGGAAGCGGGAAGCCGGCCAGCAGTGGAAGGCCGCCTCCCGTGTTGGGCCTGAGCGCCTATCGCTGCCCACTTGGTTTCCGGAGGACTGGGCATCTTCAATGCATCAATGACATTAGCCTTCACAAGGGGGCATGTCGCATGCCAAACCAATGATTCATTAGGAGTCAATAGGCTGGGAGGCGTGGGGCTCCTTGCCATACGCCTTGAGGCTTGGACTAGAGTCTGAACCCCTCCTTACAGCTGTACAGACAACCATCTTTGGCTCTCTGATCACGACAGAGGTATCATGGTACGGGTGCCGTAGCAACGCAGCCTGCTCCCTTTTTTAACAAAAGCGTCCGCTCATAACCACTAAGACAAGTCGCCGTCGGAGATTTAGCGGCTTCTGTTTTCCAGCCGCCCAGTTTCTGAGCTGGAAATGAGTCACAATGACCTTCAGCTCAACTCGCGTTGCGCCAGTTGGCACCGTATGAAATACTCATTCATCGACTGAAGTATGAGGCCGCGGAGCTGCAGATACTGTAAATCTTAAGGAGTAAGAGGCCCCCGCTCGGTATTGACTTCTCTTTCGCTGCCAAGAGGCGGCGTGTGCTGCCGACAAGATCTATCCGCCCTCAAATCTAGTTTGTCTTCTTATCTGTGCCAAGGTAAAGGACCCCTCCCCTCGCCTCGTTTCGCATGCGCCTGCCATCCGGCGAAGGGCCGCCACATGCAGATATTAATGAAATTAGATCGGGGTGGAAAGCAGCCCTGAGACGACAGACACTCTAAGCTCTGACCAGGATACGTGATGTGATATGAGGCGATGTGACATGTGCGCATGCCATAGATATGGCATATGATAGCAACATGTCGCGGATTGACACTTTCATGTTCAGCATGCTACTTTTGGGCTCATTTCCATTTTTCACTCCAGCTACCTGGTGAGGGAATTCTTGTGGAGAGCTCAGCGCTAATGTTTTTGAATGACATAGTCGAGAAGAGGACCGACATAGCTTTTTATCAACATTCCCCCCCTGACTCACACCTTTATACGACGAGTCCAAGCACTGGATGAATTGATAAATGAGACTGGAGCAACAGATTTCCAAGCCTAGTTGGCTCCAGGTGGTGAAATTTGGATGACAGAGCTTTTCCTTCAACCGTGCCTCACCAGAGAAGGGGTAATGGGTTTGTGCGTCCGCATACCGAAAGCACGGTAGTGTCACAGTGCACGGTTAGTGATTGCAAGATGGTAAAGTATCTGCGGGCTGTTGTTTTGTTTTGGCATGTGCAACCCGACCTGACAGGATCCCAGACCCAATCTTGCTCAATATTACATCAAACAAAGCTAAAATACTTTGACAAGTTGAGGTTTTTGGACTGAAACAGAGCATAGCCAAACATAGAAATGAGCAAATAGCCCTATTTTTAAAGTTACATGGAGTTATTTACCTTTCAAAGCTCAAAATCTTGTTGTTTTTATCCCGAGATTAGAAATGACCAGCACAGGTTCCGAAGGCTAATGAGAAACATCTCGTCATGCCAAATCCCGGCCGTGACCCCGATTGTCGTGACATGGAAACGTCATTAACTGGGATCGTAACCATACATCATAACCGTCAAACGACAAGTGTGAGCAAAGTGGGGGAAAAAAGGGAAGGAAGGTTAATGAAATGGAAGCAAAGCAGTTAGAGGAATATGGCATCTTTTGACTATGTCTCTGTATCTGTGTCCATCTAAGCATTTCTAGGAGATAAAAACTGGTTCAGCTTATAGATCGTCACATAGCGAGTCGCTGACAACGCACAGCTTTGACAGACAAAGTTTAATGTCGACTGTGAGCGCCGTCACATAGCAAGCCGCCGGCTTCGTCTGTGCGGGAAAATCAAAAAGAAAAAGTCTGGTACATTCCGGAGCCTTCTCTGTGAACTTGTTCTGCAGTGAGATATGGTTGAGTCGTCCCAAATTTGACTGGTAAAAATGATGACAACTTGATGGCAAAATCGCTTTTTTGTCACTTATTTTGCATTAAAGGAGACCAAATTAAGATGTGAAACATAGGAGTTTATTAACTCATTGGCTGCCAAAGACGTTTATAGGCGTCAATTCGAATACAACCGTTGACTACCAAAGACGTCTATAGACGTCTTTTATGTTTTTCAACGAGAGTGGCTTGGGGGACGATCTGCTAAGGCTTGTCCGTAAATATCAGGCTTCTAGACAGAGTATGTAATAACAAATTGACCCTCTAGGTGGCAGTGCCACTTTTGATGAGAGATGAGCAGAGATTGTAGGCAAATAAGAAAAAGGTAATGGTTCGCTATGAGAGAACATGTCGCCGGTGAGACGCACGTCGAGGAAGAACGGAATAAGGTAGAAACACATTTTTTTTCTTCTTTTGGTGTGTTCGGTGTTTACATAGTCATAGCACAAACTATTCTGTGGCTCTTGAAAAATCAGTCAAAATGCTCAAAAAACTCTGGCAGTATGGGACTCTCTGTTCTGAAAAAGGCTGGCAGTCAATGAGTTAAGGTTATAGGCGAGCAAATCTAAGGTCATCTATGGGTCATAATGGACTCGTATTTCTGTCACACAAGGTTATTCATCCAAAAAGAAAAGACATTGCATGTCATGAATGAGCTTTACAGGTTAAACAGTTATTTGAAACCTGATTTTCAACGTGACACTTTTTGAGACCGAATTCGTTCGAGCTTTTCGCAAATTCAACGTGGAACTTTTCAATCGCGCCAGGAGCTCCGGGGTAGTCGGGAGAACGGGGGGAAAAATCAAGGCAGGTTGGAGCCGCTCCGCCCCAGTTGCAGGCACGTGCCCGCGACCCCACTGCGCTCCTCCTGCGTGCTCACCGCATTACCCAGAAAACGCCGCGCTCGCGTGACCCACTTTACCAGCCTCTCCTCCCCGTTCATCTGCTACCGCAGATGCACGACGGGAGCCTTGAGCGGCAGAGCATCCATCACCTCTGAGTGGTGAGGTCCTCCAGCTTCCTCCCTTCGGCCCGTTCTCCGGGCCCATTCCCCGCAGAAGCACGGGGGGCTCCATATGTGGCGGGTGATTAGAATAGTAAGGCAGTGCTGGCAGCAGCCGCGGCTCTGATGCGTGCATGTATGCCCCCATTTAGGGTTGTGTTTTATGAAAGCCGTAATAGGCTTAGCAGCATTTCCCTTCCACTGAAAGTCAATTTAAATATTGTATCTGCTACATCTCTTCGCCACAGTACTTCTTCAGTCCCCCGAAGGCAATTGAGATGTTCAGTACAGCCTTTGTAGCTATCAGAGTCGATTCTCAGGGGGATTTTAAATCCTCCTGATTCATGGTTTTATAACTGAATGCAATGGGTTTTTTTTTTTTTTTTTTTTTTTCTTTTTCCCATGTTCACAGGTCTGAGCAATCTGAATGAGTATGCAACAGCTAAAGTTCGATATAATTTTTTAACTAGTAATCGCCTGGAAAAAAAGAAACATTTCAAGCAAATGTATGTAGCGAAATCATTTCCAGATTTAGTGAACAGGACTTATCAGATTATTTGTTCTCTGACTGCTTGAAGTGAAACATTTGCACCGGTGTTGCGCGTCTGTTTAACCCCAGTCCCCTCGCACGGATCATCACGTCAAACCCAAGGAAGACTAATCCCGGGGCGGGGAAGGATTAACTTGCCCGGGGCAAAGATTTATCTCTTTCTTTTGGCCTCTTTCTTACGGCCAACTTTGTTTCTGAATCACATGCAGCTTTAAAATGAGCTCATCTTATCGCTGACTCACAAAGGAAAATGTCAGCGTTGGAGAATAGGCTTTTAGCAAATGGGACTACTCCTTAGTGAAAGACACAACGTTCTTTTTATTTTGTAATGGTGGAACTCCGGGGCAGAAATGATGACAGGTCCATGTCAACTGCCTTTTATTGCTTCTTTCTGCTGTCTGAATAGGTCGACCATTCTTAGCATGGCAAGTGCCAAAAACAGAAGTAGTATTCCGGTTATTATTTGGTACCCCAGAAATGTATAATTCCGAGTTCAAATGGGCTGTTCCTTAAACCACCGAGTCAAATGGGGCCACAAGGGTCAAAATGATAGCCTTCAAAGACAGTGAAGAAGAAGGAATGATCCAGAAATGTGGCAATTGCAACCTAAATTGCCCAGACCCAGACCCTATCATATCCAAATATCACTGAGGGGACAAAAATGTCCAAGTATAGCAAAATAATCTAATAGAATAAATCCTCTTCAGTATTTGCTGCTGGCGTGCGAGCGAGTGGGCCCAAATGCAGCCAAGAGTCACCTTTAATCGTCTTTAACTACACTTCACGGCCCAAATGTGTGCAGTTGCTCTGGTTCGGAACTTTGCAAACGTCTTAATCAAACAGGCATCTGTCTCGCTGCGGCACCGGCGGGGAAGAGCCTCTTTATTTTTTGATTCGGTACGCTAGAGACGGCGAGGCGGTCAGCATGACGTCCTCCGACAAAGGCCCTTTAGATCACGTCTCATTGGGGCGCCGCGGCTGGAGGCCTGGCTGATGCTTTGCTTTAATCAGCCGTCAAGTGTCATGAGCGGGAAGCCTCACACCAGCTCTCATCCAGCCTCCACACAAAAAAAAAAAAAAAAAAAAAACCCAGCAAAGCTTAGAGGGAGGCGGCTCCTCGCCGTTAACGGCTGTCACGATCCGCGCAGGGTTCTGACCTTGTGTTGCCATTGTCATGGGAGGCAGGCAGATATTTCACTTATCATTAGCGGCGTGATTAGCTGCCAATGGGGTGTGCCTGCCACAATTTAATCCCCCCCCCCCACGGTCTCCGGAGTGCGGTAACATATGAGATGACAACAGTTTCACACCCGGTTTCACACTTCCCGTGCCTCCATACGTCGCCGAGGCCTAATCACTCATGTGAGATTAATGAGAGAACTTAAGGTGTGGTGAGAGATCCACTAATTACAAGCCCGCGTGCTGTATTGTCGTCAGGGGACGAGGCGGTTTGCGTGTCCTTTTTTGTGTATGTGCGTTTGTGTGTTCCTTTGGCTTCTTGGCACAGGGTAACATTCTATCTGATAACTTAGCGGCGGGAGAGAAATGAGGAGCATCAAAGAAGCCCCTCCAGAGAAAAAAACCCAGGAGATGGTGGAAAGTGTTTTGCGGGGATGGCGGCACTTCTGTTGCTGCTGCTGCAAGAAGCGAAATCAAATCACCGCATAATGCCACAGAATGAAAAGCTAACAAGAGCCGAGGTTTAAGTGATTAGATTTTGTTTCTCTCCTCAGCCGCCTGTGAGAAATAAAAAAAAATAAAAAAGGATTGGGGGAAAAAAACGGCCATGAGAGGAGGAAAAAACAACAACAACTCCACAGCAAAAGGGTTTGTATGAAATATGACCCAATCTGCTTCATGCTTTCAAGCGTGTGTTTGCGGCAGACGCTTTTGGAGGACTCCTGAACAGGAAAAGGAGTTTTTACGACAGGAAGAAGTAAAAAATGTCACCAACTTTGCCGCATGTCCGAATCCGGAAATGATGGGACGTGAGAGATTGAGATAGAAGTTGTTTGTAAATGATTTGGAAAAGCGGGACCCAAGGCCTATGGTGTCCAGTGCAAACTGACCACAGCACAGAATGGCCAGGTGGATTCTGAGGTGGTCAAGTGAAGGGCCGTACGTATGGTGCCGTACCCCTGGCTTTATTGGGTGGAGATTTCTATAATTCTCCTTGTAAACACATAAAATCAAAGCTGTGCATCTGGAAAAAATACAGAATCCTGGATAAATGGTCCCCTTTCCTGCCAATCTGATGATGCCGGATCCTGATCTGCTTTTCACAGTTCTCCAACAAACATTGTTGTTAAATCAAAAATAGCGTTTTTCTTTTCTAAGCTAACTGCCGCTGTGGATGGGGAGACATGTGCAAAAGCCTTTTAGCTTCAGCAACAGCTATGTCGATGCTCACTTGACAAATCATGCGTCTCCGTGCCTGTTCCCAGCCGGCTGACTCAAGACAGACCGACTCCGGTTACCCTTATCTGCTTCCTCTAATGCTCTTAATAATTTGATTAGAACTGCTGGACTCCAAGATGATGAGATCATTATTCAAGATAATCATACCCTCCCATGGACATCCGCAAGGGCATACACACGAATGCTGGAAACCATGACCATTAACTTAATCAACGATTTCACAGCCCTAATTGCCTTAATTTCTCTGAACCTCTGCTCGTGAGCTCTGACAAATTCATTTTGCAGCGAGGAAAAAGGGGAGAAAAAGAGTCAGAAACAATGATTGTAAGATGCACTTCCTTATTAATCCATTTAATCTTACAAAGGCATTTAGGTAACGTGGCATTAAAGGGCCTGAAGCAATTGTCTGAGCATGAGAATCGTTTAAACACAAATAAGGAGATGGATTTTTTTCTTTTTTAAATCAGATGGCAATTAAATGTATGTGTAATTTGTTTTTGCTTTGTTTTTTTCTCGGAAAATCGAATGAAAATGTCACTGCCAGGTTTTTTAACGGGATCCCTCCCTGTTAACAAGCAGTTTAAATGAATGAGATTTAACAATCAGCCCAAAAAAAAGGGAAGTTTTCTGTTTTGTGATTACTCTGCAACTCCTGGTTCTTGGTAAACATTCACAGAGAGGGGCTATGAATAGCACAGTGGAAGTAAGGCACCAATGAGGGGGGGGTACAGAAACATCCTGAAGAAGCTGCGAGTAGAAAGCTTTAGGAATGTAATGACCAACGGCTTTGAAAGATGTTTGCGTTGACTGTTTTTGCCCTGAGGTAACTTAAAAGAAAAAGGGGGTGGTTGGGGGGGGTGATTGATTGATAGAAAAACAAGAACTAATCATTAAGTATTGACCCGCGCATCTCCTTGTGGTCGTCAATTTTGAATCACAAAAGAAATGTTTGCATTAACTCAGAGCTTGTTCGATATTTCCTCCCCGTGCAGTTATTGAATTTTGGGGCTCTTTAGTCGTATGTGGTATTAAATATTAAACTACCATTGATTGTTTGGGCTGGTTGCCCTCCCATTGTGTCAGTTATCAATCGAGAAATCTGACATGGATAAGATCTGGTCCCGGTTTCTCACATCTAAATATGATGCTTGCGTGCTAAACTTCCATTATCTAGTGCTTAAAGAAAGGCAAAATCCATGTAGACGCCTTCATTTAGACAATCTCCTCTCCAGCACTGTGTGTTTGATGAGTGCCGGCATCACAGTGTGACACCAAGAAGAGAAACTAAAGGTTTCCGTTTTCTGTTTTCTGTTCTGTGCTTCCCCTCAGCTTCATTAATGCGGCCTCGTCCCGACTCCAGGTATCGGTTTTTGTGCTCAGCAGTTTTGATCATAGGGACTTTTTATCTCAACTACACAGGATCTGTGTCTTATTCCCTGTTTTCTGCATTTCCAAATCCAATCGGTGTCCTTTAACGCGCAAACAGTCCAAACAACACGTTATAAAACACTCATCGAGTTTTATGAGGAAGCTGCTTGTGTAACTTAATTATAGCCAAGACCCACGTGCGATTAAAGAGGACACCTCTCGACTATTTGTTTGGCTTGGAAGAGAGCACATTGGGTGGGGGGGGGGAGCAAAAAAACCCTGTAATTGTCTCATTAATTACTCTCTGCATGAAATAATGACCAAACCTTTGTGTTCACAGTTCTTTGTTACTCGCGAAAGAAGGCAGAGGTGGAACTGCCGCAAAGAAAACAGGCTTCAACCTTCCTTTTTTTTCTTTTTTTCTCAACAAACAGGCATTATGTTTGTAGGGAGGGAGACAAAGATAAAGAGGGCACATGAAAACCAAGGTAGGAGGGAGAGGAAAAATGGAGGTATATAAAACAGAGTTGATTTTTTTTTTTTTAAAGGCTGCAGAGCCTCAAATGATTCACAGAGAAGCAAATCAAACAGAGGGGGAAAAAAGGGAGAAAAAGGGAGGAAAGATTAGCCGTGAAACGTTTGGCAGGCCTCTCGCTCCCACCATCCAGACGAGGTGAACAGCCCGCTTAACACACAGGTTGGACACTGAGACACGGCAGAACAACAAACCGAATCAGCGGTGGATTAAAGGCCCTTCGGGGAGCCGCACAGTCTCATCAGGGGAGGTGCCTCCGAAAGCCAAACTCAACAATTAGCAACCCTGAAAGAAATCCAAGAGTCTGCTTTTCAGCCGGGACGCGATTAGACGACAGCGAGAGGGGACCGTGTCCTATTTTGTTCTGGAGCCACTGTTTCCTGTTGCCACCTGGAGCTGGTGACTCTCCGTTGGCCTGAATGTGTCCGATTTTTAGACCTGAGAATAAACCAGAGTAGATCAAAAGTATAAAAATGAAATTTATTTGGGCGCTGGGCTCTTCACAGACAAAAACCTCTCTCTCTGGGTCTCAGTCGGCAAAGAGCCCCGAGTTCTGGGTGTGATGGGCATTATCTCCTGGGCTCGGTCTCAGACTGGACATAACCAAGTCCTATTGGCTAGTTACCTCGGGTCATGAACAGGCCAGGTCCTAATTCATGCAGATAACTTTGGAATGTGGGAACAAATGGTGTGTGTATGTGTCGACCTAAAGGTGTGGATCTAATCAGACAATCAGTAATTTACATAAATCATGTTATAACATACCCTCAGTAACTATAACCAAATTCTAACAGCATCAAATGGAAACCTTTGAAGCGAACCCCCAGTGATATTTGCATCTCCGGGGCCTCTCCTTCGGGATGTCCCGATCCAGCTTTTTTCACTTCCGATCCTATACCGATACCGGCCAATCCCGATCCTGGCCTATCAGAGCATGTATTAAAGTTTAAAGTTAAAAGTTCTTTACCTACTTACTTAGTTGCCAGACTCATGTTGAACGGTGATTTTCTCTGATAACTTAATGGTTAGGACACAGACCTGTGGGTTAGGAGATGCTAATGCTTGCGTGGGATCGGACTTTGAAAAAAAAAATATGGATCGGGAGTGTGGATCACCATTTTCTCCTGCCGGCCGATGCGCAGTTTTTTGCAAATATGAGCGGATGTCGATCCAAATATCGGATCGGGACAAGCCTACCGCAGATAAAAAGGATAACGCGAGGAGCCCTTCAGAGGCCGCCGACCCGCTCCTTTGCTGACATACATTTTTTCGGTTTACCAGCTGTGACCGCTGATCCCGAAGCGATGAGGCCTCCCTTTGACTCACGCAGTAAATGAGCGTCCGTCAAATGTCTAAAGTGGTTCCTTTTTTCTTTTTTTCTTTTTTCTGTATGCATTTCCCTCCCCCCCTTCCCATCTAGCTGCCTATGCCCGTTACCGTTCCATTTCCAGTGGCCCCTCCATCTTGTCAGAATGAGGTGGACTAATGGGCCGTGGCTGAACAACCTGAGCGCAGAAGCCATCAGTTCCCCCTGGAAGGCCAGGCGGGCAGAGGGAAGGAGAAGAAGTTCTTCTCCTCCGTGGCTGCACATTTTCAGGGTTACCATCCATGCAGAAATCAAAGGGAATGCTTAGCGGTAACGTTTAGAAACCTCCCCCATTTCCCTCCCTTTCATTTATGATTCATGTTTTGTTCACACTTTATTTTTTGTCTTTTTCAAGGGGAAAAAAAAACCCTTTTGCATAATAGATTTTCTTGTAATTTGTCCAACTTTGACAAATGTTCATCAGTGTCATCGGTTCTAGCCTTGGCGCTCTCAATAATTCAAATGCGAGAAACAAGATGTAGCCACTTCCATTAATGGATTGCAGTGTTACAGCAACGCCAGTCAGCTGCTCTCAACTCGGGGATTTAATTAGTCCAACAAAAGCAAATTAACCTCATCATAGATTTAACGGCTATTAGACGCTTGTAAGGTCGCTTATGAGTGACTCGGGCTTATTGTCGATTACACGGCTGATAAAAGCCAACGTAGGGGTCCAACGAGACGCTCGGATCCAGAATTTGACGACGAGGTGGATTCAGAAGCTGCTGGGTGTGAGCCAGAGGTGGGGACTCGAGTCACATGACTTGGACTTGAGTCAGACTCGAGTCGTTAAAATCACGACTTGAGACTTGACTTGAAAAAATGCTCAAAGACTCGAACTTGACTTTGACTTTCATGCCATTGACTTCGGACTTGACTCGACTTGAAGCTGTTTACTTGAAAAGACTTGATATTTTTTACTCAAAGTCTTAAAATTTAAAACACATTATTTATAAAGTGGCGTCATTAATTAATTTCACACATTCCGTATCAATATGCACAGACCGTCACTATGTTTTTCCTCTCTCCTTATGTATGGATGTGTACGTAGCTGCAGCACAACCAATCAAATTAACAGGATTTGGACGTTTAAAAAAACGCGGCGAAGCTACAGAGCTCAGGGAACGAAATACGAAATAACCGCTCGAATATGCTTCCGCGAGTAACTTCTTTTGGATACGTAGGTTATGAAATTTCGACTAAAAAACGAACTGCATCTTGTAAAACATGCAAGAAGAAAATATCGGATGGAGATGCCACGACGTCCAACTTTGTCCGGCATTTGAAGCTTCACAAAGATCGGTAGGTGGCACTTTTCTTTTGCTGTAAGATAGTTGACTTTAGCTAAGGTGGGGACTCGAGTCACATGACTTGGACTCGAGTCAGACTCGAGTCGTTAAAATCACGACTTGAGACTTGACTTGACTTTACCTGTCTTTACTTGAGACTTGACTCGGACTTGAGGACAGAGACTTGAGACTTACTTGAGACTTGCAACACAGTGACTTGGTCACACCTCTGGTGTGAGCACCCCCCTCTTGCCAGAGGGGGGGGCCTACGTTGGGCCAGGTTGCAACAGGCGCGTCCCGCTCCATAAACCTGGAGGGCATTTTGTGACAAAGATGACTAGCCTGTCCAGCCCAGGCTCCAGCGGCCCCCCAGGGGCCATGGCCGCCCGCCTGGAAGAAGAAGAAGAAGAAGAAGAAGTAGGGACGGTCCGAGGGAAGACGGCCTCCGCGCTCACTCAGGCGGCATTCCACCAAGACCGTACTGAACGGAGGGGGGGTGGGGGATTGGTGCATTGGGTGGGGTTGGGGTGTAATTGGCCGTATCCAGTGATAGATGGCTCTTCAACCTTTTTGGAAGTCATCAGCAGCAGGAAGGCGCCGAGGTTCCGCGTGTCTCACAATATGAGGTTGATTGTACGCCAGGTTATTAAACACCGGTCTCAGGAGGATCTCGAATCAGGAGAATGATCTGATTTGTAAAAAAACCAAACACGTGTGCACGGTGATTGCCCATTATCATCACCGGGACGGTTGACATGATTGAACCACCGATGGCGGTTAATGAGTCGTTTTTTGGTTTTTTTTTCCTCCTCGGAGAAAGCCAGAAAGCAAGGCTCAGTCTAATTGTGCCGGATTATTACCTTTTGTTTCCCCGCAACATAATGATCAAAGACGAAAATCGCAGTTTTTTACTCAATCACAACTAAATTAGCATTTGGAACGAGCTCCCGTGGAAGTGGTACGTTGATTAATTGTGACTGATGGATGTGACCTGGCAATCCACGCGCCTGTATGCCACCTCTAATACCCAGCTCCTGTTCTTTGTGCAGTTTGTGCGCAGTTTTTTTCCACGTTTTTGTCACTCTGCAAACTCTTTTCTACGGGGCAGGGACTCCGACATGAGCAGTCGCCTCGCACAACTCCACAGGAGGTTTTGCGGAAGTGTGGCAGCGAGGGGGAAGGGTGGGTAGGGGGGTTAAGTGGGTTGATGAGGGACAAAAAAAGAAAAAAGGAAGCCGACTTCGCTCAAGGAGGTTTTCCTTTGCACTTCGGAGAGGTAGCGCTAAAAACGGGCGATCAAATTAATAAATAAATGGCGGCTTTAGTCGAGAGATTTTGACATCCCCGAACAGTGAAGAGTCACTGGGAAAAGAAATAATATAAAATATGAGTGATGCTCGTTAAGTGTGACCCAAATCCTAAGAGACAGTGGGAGCTGTTAAAAGAGCAGATTGGGGAGTCTGGGTGACCTAGATAGCATTGGTTTTGAGAAGAAGCCATACATCACATTAAATCACTCGTTCCTCTTGATACAATAAGGCATATCTCTGGTTGGTAATGAAAATTACATTCTGATTGGGCTCTTTGTGACATGGGAAATACCTCCCACCACTCTCCCAGACTCTCCAGTGGCCTCTCTGTACTCCAGGGCACAGCTCTCCTCCTCCGAAGACATTATCTGGCTTTTAGGCCCACGTGAGTTGAAACACAGGGTCCAGACCAGCCTGTTTTATACAGGTTTTTTTTAGTTTTGCAAATTGGAAAAGCCCCAAGCGAGGGGCAGGTTTATAGAACGAAAAGGGCTGAAAGGGGTCGAGCTGGTCTGTCTCCTGATTCATCAGCACAAATTAGGGTAAAATTATGGAAATATTAAAAAACAACAACTTCATACCAGTTTAAAAATGTTATGACGTTTGTTTTTGCACAATGTTCTTCCTGCAAGGTATTTTTTGAAGGTATTCTTTCTGTGTCAGTGTCCCCACTTCTTCATCGTGATTGGTTCTGTTCAGAAAGAATGCGAGTGAGACTCCAGCGTGCCCGAGGTGCCCCGTGGAGAGGGTTCTGCTGCTTTACATCTTTATATGACCAAGTCTCACAGAAAAAAAACATGACATAGTGACAAAAGATTCATTCCTCCTTATCCTGAGCATGCAAAATTGTGTCTGACATGACAGGGACCAAACCAGCTTTTTCACAGATATGATATAAAACCCAGATGTTCCCAAAGATGAAAGAAGTTCAGAGCTCTCTCCATTTCCCCCAGTTATTGTTTTATCCTCTTTAAGGGTCTCTTGTCTGTTTACGACTAGTAATAAATCAACTGTTTATCATCTATATAAACTGTATTTCTATATAAACACATAATGAAGCCTATTCATTTAGCTTTTATTTTGGTTTTTACAAATTGGTCAGTGGAAAAATTGTGATTTCTTTTTGTGGCTTTTTGTGAAAACCAAGCTTTCAGTCGTGATCTGTTGAATAGAACTGCAGTAAAACGGTGTTTAGCCATTTAAAAACTCATAATTGTTATAAATTAGGCATCAAAATCTATGCGTGAGGTTAGAAAAACACCACTGGTTTATGTAGAAAGATTTTGAGAATGTATTAAAAAAATGCATTGCATCAAAAAAAAAGGGAGAATTTGCTTTTTAGTGTTTTCAGTGACAGAAAATACATCTGTAAACACAGAACCATGCATTTTCTATACATTGAGGGGGTATCTATCTGGTAATATTTATACAAATGTTTCATATGCAGAATCAGAAGTTTTGCTTTCCGCCGTAACTCAACTCTGTTTAAATGAGAAATTCCATGGCTTTTTTGATTTATCAATGCATCCTTTTTAATCCACGGAGACCATCCCACAATGACGTTAAGACCCCCTTTGCCCGCCCACCGTCGCTTCCCTCTAAGTGTTTATGCTGATACAATAGATGTGTACGCGTTTTCAAAGGGGTACACCAACTGAGCACTGGCAATTGACTCAGAAGCGCAACAATTTTATCCCCCCCCTTTCTATTTTCACATCTTACGAACAGCTTCAGGCATTTCTGTTGTCTCTTCAATACCATTTACGCACCAGGAATTGAATTCCATCTGCCCTACATACTGTACATGCTGTCTTCCTGGAGTGGATTTGGAGATCTAAAGCTGTGTTTTTAGAGCAACGCCAGTACTAGGAAAGCAAATGGGGGTAAAATCTCGAACAGAGGTTCAAATTTGGGATGCAGATGAGCGTTTTATTCTTCAACGTTTGGCAGTCAAGCAGCCAAATGAAGTCAACTTTTTTACACGTGAAAGCCAGAACCAGGATTTATGTTTTTGTCCTAATCGCACACATAAGGTCAACTTGGGTTTAGACCAATACAAGTCAATCTCCTTTGTCATAATCACATTTGTTGGCTGCTTTTTTCTTTTTTTTTCGTTCTTTTTTTTGCTGTTGATGTGTTTATATCTAAAGTCAGTGATAAAAAAAGGCCGGTTATTATAATGGGATGTATTGTTGTAAAATACTTCAAGCATAAAATGATTAGTAAACATTATACCGGTATCTTTTTAGACTGAGAAAGAACCACTGGCACGTCAAATTAAAGATATGGTGTTGAAAAAATCCCCATCGTATAGCACTATGTATACATTGTATAGCACCTTTCTCAATTCGGTTTTAACAACATCTGTCGTAACTTAGTGTGGATGATCTGATCTGATAGTCCAGGCTATTCGGAAGTGTGCGCCCCATCTCTGGTGCAGACCGAAAACCAAAAGCCCGTTTCTTGGAATCCCTCCACCCGTCCATTGTCACGGCCCGCTTATTCCTGGTGGATTAGTAGGGTCGCTGGAGCCTTTCCCGGTTGATGTTAGGTGGCAGGCACACCTTGGGCGGCTCGCTAGTCCATCACATCGCGGGGTTTCTTGGAAAAATCTCTGACACGCCGTGAATTTAAAAGCGCACTTTAAGATTACAAGCGCGTTGTAGCTTACTAGCAATGTCATCCGGTGTCATCCTGGGTAACGTATGCCCGGTTCCTCCTTTTTTTTTAGGCCAGTGCGGTTCGACGGCCTCTTTCTCCAACAATGGCCGCTCACCCTGCCAACAGAAGCAGCGCCAGCCACCGTGCCAGTTTGGCACAGCCCCTGCGTTAGCAGCGAATGATTCAAGGGCATCGAAAAACAGTGAGGAGGGGGAGGAGGAGGAGGGAAGAGGGAATGGTGGGGGTTCCAGTTTGCAGATAGCAGTGCCAGGGTTCCCATCACAGTTTGCTTTCAAACAGTCTGTCATTCATCGCTCGCTGCAACTTCTCCTCCTCTCCTGCTGTTGGAGCGAACGGGTAGGCAGCGACGGTCCGTCGTCTGGGAACAAACTCTCAGAGTGAACGGTCACGCTTTGCTGTCCTGTGTTTACCGGCACTTCACCAGAGGTCCTCTTCCAGGGTGGGCGCTCTCGTTAACGATCCAGAAAAGATAACAACATCTTTGTTGATTTGCTAAATCGCTGTTTAATTCCTTAAATCGGAGAGTGAACCGAGGGCCCGCGTTGCCTTTTTTTTTTGTCGTGTCTATAACCGCCTCCGGCTTAACGTGCATCATTCCCGTCTTCTTGTCTTGCAGTGCTAGGAGCGGCGGACTGTGATGGGCTGTCAAACCGCATCTGAAGTGCTCCGCCAAAGAATAATATCCACTCCTGACCTACTCTGAAGAACAATATTTGATTCAATCGATGTTGCAAGTCTCCCTCGCGGGGGAATTACGCTGAGCAGCAGGTGAAGCCGCAGAAAAGAGCAACAGCGGACCATGTGATACTTGACCTTCACAAAGAGACTCAGGTACACTTCAGAAGATGTCAAATCTTATCCGAGGCGCCTCTCCAGAGGAATCGCCCGGTTTGATATAATTGAATCGCCTTTTCGTGTTTTTGTTTAGGGTGGCTCTAGCGCCATGGGCCAGCAGTGAAGGAAGCTTCCCTATCAATGCTGGGCCGCCTGTTTCCGAGGAGCACCGGGCATCTCACCATGGAACCGAAAGAGGCTTTCTTCAGCAGAGAGCAGCTGTGAGAGATACCGGGAAGTGGGAGGGGGGGTGAAAGGACGCCGAGAGCTGCGAGGACAGGCCTGTGTGCTGCTAACCCCATGGTGGATCTGCTGTGAGCGGGACGAGGGACCCAGCGGTGGAGGATGTCAGCAGAGGCCGAGCTCCAGTCGGGTGTCAAAACCAGCCAGCGAAAGGAGTCCAGGAGGATCAAAGGTACGTCAGAACCCTAACCAAATTCTGTTGTGGAAGCATCTATACCGGAGCCTTTCTGTATTTTTCCATCACGTACGTAGAGATCTGTAATTTAAATGCAGTGTGCAGAACCTTGAACCCGGTTTGGATAGAGCTAAATAACAGGAGAAAACACTGAGAAGAGCTTCACTCCTGTCCAACCTGCTGTGAGGCGCCCTGTCTCATCTCATGGATCCAGAAGAAGTAACAGCTATTCCACGTAGCCCCGGGGTTTGCTAGCGCCATGATTTAGGTGTCATGGACGGGGTAATTCACACCCTGTCGCTTTGATGAAGAGCACGGGGGATGTAATGGGACGGGACATTCTCAGAGTGCTCGCTGGGAGATTGAAACGGGACTGAATCGGCTTGGAGTGGGGAAGGAGAGGGCATGGAGAGGCTGGGGCTCTCCGGGTAGCTGACAA
>JABUIW010000065.1:382830-418317 GCA_013363375.1 Menidia beryllina
GAGAGAGAGAGAGAGAGAGAGAGAGAGAGAGAGAGAGAGAGAGAGAGGCAGACACATTTCCGCTCGCAGAAGGGTTCAAAGGTTAAGGAGCCTCGATACCCGGATCCCCAACAAAAAGTTCCCCGTTGCCAAGTCCTCATATCTGGAGGGGCACTTCTGACTCTCCATCTGTTGCCATCTGTGCCTCCAGTGTCCCCATTCTAGTGTGGCAAGAGGACGGTCTCACCACTTTTTTATGAGAGATGAGCCCTGAAACAGTATGGAGTAGGACAAACAGCAATTGTTCTCTCTCTACAGAGGCTGCGGGTCTGGTGTGAGGTCCGCTTGACTTAAATCCCTCTGACGTTCTCCCTTTTAAGCATTAACCCAATTTTTGGCTATTGTTTTTATGCAAAATTTGATTCTATGAGTCCGGGAGTTTAATGGTTTCTATGAAAATAATGCAGATTAAGGTAAAAACCGTAGGAGGGGGAGACCAAGAGTACTCCCTAAAGGCTGGCACATTGCGTCATGATTTAGAAGCACAGAAAAACAGTTCTTTAGGCGACCTGCTGTCAGACAAATTCCATGTCCCAGGCGCATGGGCCAGAATCATTCGAGAGCAATTCAGCATCGAGTAATTGTATCCACAAAGCCGGAGGAATGCGTGTCACATCCCTTCACCAAGGCGCACGGGCAAACAGATGCACGCACACCTTCCCTTTCTTGCTCCCTCTATCCCGCAGTGTGTAACTACATGAAACAGCACGCCCCACGGCTCTTTCGTTTTTCAAATACAGCACACTCGCTCATCTCCATCTGAACCCAGAGCACGTAGAGTATGAGTTATGCCACCGAGTCAGGGCTCTCATTCCGTATGC
Source organism: Menidia beryllina (assembly GCA_013363375.1). NCBI lineage: Eukaryota > Metazoa > Chordata > Actinopteri > Atheriniformes > Atherinopsidae > Menidia > Menidia beryllina. The sequence continues at coordinate 383,691 of JABUIW010000065.1, forward strand.
AGGGGCCCACTTTGGTTTTTTATTTTGCACGGAAGATCTGCGCATAAACCTCTAAATCTCTCCTGAAGTGTTATTTGAGGGAAATGGCACGCTGCACGTACAGAAACAAATGGCTCAGAACATCTGGTTAGAGCTCATTTTTTGGAGAGTTACACTGAGTTGGACCGATTGTGTTTAAAATGCATCTGGAGCGGCATGCATTTTGCATTAGCGCATGAGTCAGTAAGATCATGGTGGAATACATAATGCCGCGCGGATCGACCGTAGATGCTTCGCGAGGGTTGGTTTTTCAGACAATGATAATTAACAGAGTGGGCCGCGCTTTTTCCTCCCCGGGCCTCGGTTTTTCCGGAAAAAACGGCACCCTGGTGCCCACCGCTCGTCTTTTTTTATGAGGGTTTTCATTTGGCTCCGTGGATCCGTGTATCTTGGTGTGTCTACACGGCTGCTGTGTGCGCACGCCAGCTTGCTTAATGTTCAGAAGTGCGCGGCGGCTCTATAGAAGACTCATTATCCACTGGCGGAGAAACAACTCTGAATGAGACCCAGATTTGATATTCACTTGCTCAGAGACTTTAATGACTTGAGCATCGTCGAGCCCTCCCCCCTTTAGAGAATTGCGCCCTCATGAATAAGTGAGAGGTTTGCATAGGAAAGACAAGCGCTTTAATTTTTTCCCCCTACTTTAGTAGAGCCTTTTTAATTTGCTCTTTTTCTCATTTTCCTATTTTTCTTTCCCTCGGAAATTGCATGACGGGAAGAAGAACCTCCATCTGGTTAGATGTAGCGCGCCTTTACTACACGTTTCTGTGTGGAATAAGCTCATTAAGGTGTGATGTGGTCTTGGGATACAGCCTGACAGTGTCTGCTGGGGCTGCTACACCTTGTCGTCTGGCTGTGCAGCCTCCTAAGTGTGTTACTAGCCGATGCGCCGGCTGGTCTCGTGACCTAGATTTCAGTCAGGAAGGGGGCTTGGTGGAAAACTGTTAAAAATTCTCCAAGGTGCCGGCAACCTTGATTGGTGGAAACGTCGTGGGAGCCTGTGTTTTTTTTTTTCTCTGACAGACAGAGCCCGAAAAATGGGTTCCGAAGGCATTTTTAAGACGAATGGCTCGGGGTCGGCGTCCACGCCGCCTCGCCAGATGCCGTCGAGACGAGACGAGAGAGGTGTCGGTGTCAAGGAGATGTCAGGGCAGCCGGGGAGACAAAACGGGGAACGGGGAGGGAGAGGGGAGAAAGAGAGAGGGGAGAGGATGACAGCAGAAAGGCCCCAGGCCATCCAAAAACACACTTGTGACAGCCCCTCCCTTTCCACCATCCTCCCACCACCTTCCTGCCACCATCCAAGATCCATCAGGCGGGGGGGGGGGGGGGTGCCCTGGTGGATTGTGGGTGAGCGCTGGACCGAGAGGATTCCTCTCAATAGTGGCCATTCAAGCTGCTTTGACACCACCAATAGCACCCATGGGAACTACAGGCATGGGTGCAACAGGGGAGTAATCACCCCCTGTTCAGCCACCCCGAAACCCTCAATCCTCGCTTTGTCTCTGAATGGCCCCCGCCGCGTTACAATAGGGACGACAGCGCTGTCAATGTTCCAGTTGTTTCCTTATTTAGTCCAACCGGCTTTTCCCCAAGTTCATTTCCAATCTGGAGTGCAATTTTCTTTGGGCCCGTTTGCCGATTTCCCATTCAGTCGGTACTCCTCAGTCCATAAATATTCACGCAGACGCTCACTTCACGCCAACGCCTCGAAAGCTCGACGCTAAAGTTGTGACACGCTAAGGTGGACGGGCACGCCACCTGCAGCCGCTTTGTTTTTCCCGTTTCTAACACCCTGTCTTTTTTTTTTTCGTTTTTGCTTTTGGCTCTTTCGAAGCAGGTCAAGACCGCACGGAGGCGGGGCTTATTAAGCGTTTCCGCGGAGATGGCATCCGCTACAAGGCCAAGCTGATCGGGATTGATGAGGTGACAGCCGCACGCGGGGACAAGCTGTGCCAGGACTCCATGATGAAGCTCAAGGTGCACACCTCTTCTTCTTTTATGTGTGTGTGTGTGTGTGTGTGTCTGTCTGTGGGGATATCATCCAGCTCCCTCCCATCAGCTCAGTCTGATTCGGAAACGGCATGCTCGGGCATGACTGTATTGTCTCTGGAGTGAGTCATGGGAGCTGTCCCCTCCTGTGTGTGACTCACCGAGGCTCTGTTGGAACTGACTAAATGGAACAAATGTAAAAAAGAAAGAAAGAAATCCACCGTCATGTTAGTTTTGGAGGTTGTTGCAACCGGTAGCACCTCATTGTTTGTGAATTCTCTCTGACTGGTGGCTTTATATTTAGCTCCTCGGATTTATTCATACAGATCGTTCACCTCTGAGGCAAACTGGCTCCCCGTTCCAGAGACAAAGCTTTGTACCGCTTAAGTCGAAAATCTGCCCCACTTCCCCGTCAACGTATCCTCAATTAGTGTTCCCTGTTTTCCCGTGTCACTCACGGCCTGCTATTTTTGTGAGAAAGTTCCTGATGTTACCCTTGTGGCACGTGTGCGAGGCGCGATAACGCGACCCAGAAAGAAATGACAGCCGCTCTTCTTCAAAAGATTTTTCCAAGTGAATTAGGTCAAATTCTGCCCCACAGTAAAAGCAAAAAAGGGTTGGGGAAGGAAAAAAAATAGTTTGGAAAAACAGTTTGGATGAAAGGGTGGGGTAGTCGAGAAAATCTACAGTAAGCGCGCGTTCACCTTTTTCGTTGAGCTCTCTCTGTTCTTGTTTTGCCATGGCCAGGGTGCAAAGCGGTTGGGGGGGAATGGCAAAAAGTAGAGCCACGACACTGTCAGGCCGCCAGGGAGCCCGCAGCATCGCCAATCTGCACGAAAAAAAAACAGGAAACGCCGCCTGTGAGCGTCTCCGTAGGTGGCAGGTGGATTAATCCCACTCCAAAAAGAAGACGCATATGCATGGCTTCTTAAATACCTTCCCACGGACGTTCCCGGAGATTAAAAATGCGTGGGAAGTCCCGCTGGAGAAGCGGAATAGCCGTGAGGCAAACCTTATCAAAACGCCTGTCCATTCCCCGCGAGGCGTCCTAAAAAACCGCTTTTGGCCCGCTTTGATGGAACACCTCGCCAGTGCCCACCGTCCGGCTCCCGGTCGTCACAAGCCACCAGCCAGTTGCAGTCAATGGAACGGTCAATACGGACCAGCCATTATCTGGACAGTGGATAGAGAAAGGGGATGGCTCTCTATTGAGTTCCCCAGAGATCCCCTCTGCCATCGGGACTAATCCACCAAATGGAGAAGCCAATGGCTGATTGACAGTATCCATCGACTTCCCCCCGCCCACCCGCCCTTTTCCCACTTTCCTCATCTCTTTCTTATCCCTGCTGCTTGTTCTGCTTTTTTCTTTTTTTTGTATGTTTCCCATGGAGTTCTTATCCTTTCAGCCTCCCCGTTTCCCTCATGAATTATAGTTCTATATCTATGTATGTAAAGTGTCTTTTTTTTCTTTTTTTTTCTCGAAAAGCCATGGCTTCACGGTATGTAATACAATCCCCAACGGCCCCGTTTGAAATCGCAGAAAAGCTTGAAAGGAGGAAATTCTAAAGGGCTGGTGCACAGAGCGGGTCGACCACCTGTTATCGGTGCCCAGCCTGCAGTTTTGCGGGCAAACTCAGCAAAGAAGTCAAGACTTTCTTCTCTTATCTTCCCTCGTCTTTTCCTTTCCTCTCTCTTCTTCTCTTTTTTTTAGTTTTTTTTCTTCCCAGGCGTCGTTCCGTGAAAGACATGTCAAGCGCACACAGGTCGCGTCAAATGGAACACGGTGGAAATTTTAATTGTTTTCTTTATCTGAGCCGAGAGAAATGAGAAAAAGGAGCTGCCGAGAGAACCCTGGGAAAGAAATACTTCAAAGGCTCCAACGGTTGTTCAGTCAGCAGTATGTGGGAGAAGGCTGGTCAGTCAGCAGCGTAATCTAGTCAGTCAGCAAGTCTAACCTCATTGTAAGTTAGCCCACACTTGTGCTATGTCACCTTGAAATGCAGCAGATCTGCTTCAAGAGAAAAAAAAGAAAAGATGTTTGGCAAAAACTGCCGAGATGACAGTCTGCCCCTTGACGGTTTATGTAATTCTTGTGCCTCTACGCTCAATCTTCCCCCACAATTGCTGCCCTAAACTCTAAACGTCTTGAGTGTAAACCACCTCAGCCAGAGGAGGACAAGGCTAACGGTATCTGGCGCTTTTATGTCCTCCAGGGAATGGCTTCCTCGGCCCGTTCCAAAGGGGAGCACAAGCAGAGGGTCTTCTTGACGGTGTCTTTCGGAGGAATCAAGATCTACTGTGAACGATCGGGGGTGAGTAGCATGTCAAGCGAGCGGGGCGGGCGCCAGCTGGGGACCCACCGTGCAGGACGTCCGGGGGGCGCGCGCTCGCACGGCTCGCTTCACAGCAGCTGCCGGGACCGTCCGCCTTAGCCGCCTGACCGGCGCCGTTTCCCTAGTGGCGCAGCTGCGACGCCAAGACGTTCCCATCAGGGCTTCCAGTTGGATTTTCCTTTAACATTAATCGGAGTCAAGCCATTACGTATTCTCCACTGAGCGGTGTTAGCCCGATTCTTTAGTTGGAAGCATGAGAATAAACCAGAGTAGATCAAGGGTACAAATATGGCATTTGTTGGTCACAAGCAAAGTAAGTCAGCATTGGGCTCTCACAGACAAAGTTCCCAGAGGATCTCAATTGGCAAGAGCCTCGATTTCCGGGTGCGATTGACAGTTATCCTCTGGGCGGCTGGACGCAAACAATTGTTATTGGCCATTTAATTCTGACATGAACAGGCCAGCCCCTTATTCAGGCTGGTTACAGTGGAATTTGATAAGAAAGTGTGTGTGTGAATGTTTATCTTGAAGACTTGTATCTACTATAGCCAAGAGGGGAGGAGGATGAGTAGGAACAGCCAGAGAGTTTAACCCAAAAGTATCATTATTAAGGGAATAATATAAATCTAAAAAGGAATAAGATTTCAGTCGGTAAGAGCCTTGATTTCCGGGTGCGATGGAGAGTTATCCTCTGGACCGGGCCTAGAACAGGAGGACGGCTGGACACAAACGAGTGTTATTGGCCAGTTACCTCTGACATGATCAGGCCAGCCTCTAATTCATGCAGATTTCGGTGGAATAAGACAATCAGTCATTAACATGGATTAAGTTATGACATACTATGCTAAAGTGAGTAATTATAGCCCAATTCCAACAGCGGTTTGGTCTTTGGCTCATAAAAATTTCAACTCTTGACAGCTTTGCATTACGGGTCTCGCGTTTGATATTTTGACTGTCAGTGAAGTTCCTTAACTTTCCACATCCTAGTTTGAATGGGTAATGCCGCAGGACCTACTTAAGATCAATCAGGCCCGGCTGTCCAAATGTGAGCTGCGTAATGGGGATGTTATGAGAGACGAGATAACTTCTGCCTCCACCCTGTACCCCCTCTGGCAGGCTCGGGGGTTTTCTGTTTCTATTAAAGTGTGATCGAGGGGGCCCGGTTCTCCCAGGGTCCTGCGGCGAAGCGTCGACCAGACAGGCCCGCTCTGCTCATCGGCGCTAACCACTAATTAGCTCTCAGTTCCACCCCTTAATGATCATTGCCGCTAATGCTAATTACACCACGGCTCCACCTCAGCCGTCGTTAGGAGCCAAAGCCGTAATTATGCAACGCCGTTTGTCCCACAGCTGCCAGCTCCCGTCCAACCACTGGCAGTCTATTACCTGACACCCCCCACCCCCACCCCGACCCCTACTGTTCCAAAAAGAATTACACCCACCTGTGATAATACGTCTTTCCAGCCCCACTGTTGTGATGGTCCGTGCGCCTCTCCCCCTGCAATGCAGGAAACACTTAAGCCTCCTGCCATGACCTACCAGCTCAAAGGCTTTTGACAAGCTCATTTGTCGTTTCAGAAATCATGCCCCCTAATGCTCCTCGTTTTTATTTACTGATTACGCGCAGTAAATAACACCCCGCACTTAATATCCCTCTTGAGTTATTTCGGCGGAACACTCCAGCTCAGGCTGTGTCAGCGAGCATTTAGACGGTAATACTTTACGAAAAGCTGACATGATTTGCCGCCGAATCCGGTAGACTGGTCGCATTAGTTTTGTATTTTACATTAATCTGAGGCATTACCAGCGACAGTCCCCGCAAAAAAATCAGCAAATATTCAAATGAAAGCTCCTCCCCGGTGCTTAGGCTTATCTCCGCTAATAGAAGAGCAGCAGGTGGGTGTGCCTCAACGACAACTGGATTCTTCTCTTTCATAAGAAGGGATGTGTTTTCTGTCAAAGACACTTTGAACATGAGGTGAAATACATCGGGGAAGCAGGAGCATATCTGGCGCAGTAGCTCAGTCCTTCTCCTTCATATTCCGTGGCGAAACAGACGTCAGGCGGCCGGATTCTAACCTAAGTGGCAGCCTCTGTGATTCTGAAGCGGCTATAGCATCAGTGACATGGTGTAATCGCTAATTGAGCAGCCTTGGATCTTCTCTTTTTTCGGGCTCGCCCAGTTGGCTCGACAATATGCAAAGATTGTTTCAAGCTGCTCTGACCTACTTAACACGGTTCTCGGCGCCGTCTTATGTTAAGATCGCACAGATCAAACCAGATCAAAGTTTGCGTTTTGCACCCCCGAAGAGGAGGAAGACATCCAGTGGATCCAAGTCATCTCCCCGGGCTGTCACTGATTCGAGCCCCCCGCTTTTTCCCCCACCTAGGTGCTTCTCCATCATCACTCGGTCCACGAGATCAGCTACATTGCAAAGGACACCAGGGACAATCGGGCTTTTGGCTATGTCTGTGGGAAGGAGGGTCACCACAGGTTTGTGGCCATCAAGACTTCACAGTCCGTAAGTACTTTTTAACTCAGCGTTCCATGGATGGCGGGACTTTTTCTTCTTTCATTTTCAAATCAAGCATTCAAGCTCTCTATTGACCCAAAGCCAGCCTATTTCCTATTTCCTTCATGTTTTTATGTAATATCGCTTAAAGCTGATAACCCCGCAAACTGATGTATACAGTCTTGTGGATTTTTCTTAGTTTAGGTGCTTTTGTAGTGAGGAGAATACTTTCAAACACTTGAAACCAAAAGGGAATACTTCATTAAGATCGTACGCAGAATCAATCTACCTACGGCTACCACCCGCCACCTGTTTACCTACATACCATACTGAGGTACGATAAGGAGATACAATCCCAAAAGAACAAGCACATGCAGAAGCAAATCCCATCTATGTCAGATGTTAATACTGTTCCGTTTCTGATCTGATAGCCCTAAAGTGTGTGTTCACTACAGGCATGCTCACAATGCGATGCGTATCCATAACGATAAATAGCAGATATTTTGTAGCCACAGGAGTTGAGTTGCTTGGCATTGCTCTGGTGATTTTTTTTTACCGAATAGTTCAGAGATTTTCACAAAACCCCTTTTTAAAACTATTTGTCCGATGTATTTCCTGTACGCTGTGCTCGGGAGCTTAACTGCTGTCTAGGTGAAAGCAACCGGACCTAACTGGTTTTCATGTTAGAGATTCACCTGGGGAGCCAGCCAATCGTATTCCATCACTTTCCGTCCGCAGCTCAGCCCTTTCCTCTTTAAATTTCTAGCTTATTTTGCTCTCCTGCCTCTCCAATTCCCCCATCCAGGCAGAGCCTCTTATCCTTGACTTGCGCGACCTCTTCACACTAATCTACGACATTAAACAGCGGGAGGAGATGGAGAAGAAGGCCCAAAAGGACAAACAGTGTGAGCAGGCAGTCTACCAGGTAGGACTGGGAGCCAATTTTTTTTCTGTTTTTTTTCTTTGCCTCCCCCCCAGTTTTTCATTCGGAGGTGGGATCACACGTTGCGACTTGGCCTGCAATTCATTCACACGTCTGTGTATTAACATTTTCAAACATCCTCTGAAATTCCTCACATCTTATGTACGTTCGCACCGTTGATTCCTATACCGAACGTCTTCATAGAAAGCAAATTAAAGACGTTCAGACACTCTTTTTTTCCCACAATATGGCTCTACATGTGCCACAAATATGTGTCGCTGCTATCTCTATGATGTGTTAAATCGCCAGTTCTTGAAAAGGGAATGTGCAATCTGTCAGTCTTATTTGTGCTTATATGCAAACGTGGACATTTTTTTTCCGTTTGTTCTTCCAACCTCCTACCATTTCTTTTCTAATGAAACTGAAAACTTCCCCTCTGTTCCACAAACACAGACTATCCTTGAGGATGAAGTGGATGACCCAGTCTACCAGGTAGGTCCTGTGGCACAGGAACAAAACACCACTGATTGTTTTAAGCTTTGCTAGCCTCACTGGTTCTTCACAGTTAATGTTAGGAATATGAAACGAAGAGGAAGAACACATTTACTTCTTAATTCACGTTTCCTTTCCAGCTACTGATCCGCTTGAATTAATGATTCATAATATTGCACCATTCCAGTAATACAAAGTAGACCATCCTAGTGGGCAGTTTTGTTCAACCATTCAACCCCCATTTTGCTAGTGCAGTGTTGTAAAACCATATATTTGAGTGAGTCTGTGTCTGTTCCGATTTGACTGGATGTTATCCACCCCCACGCACCTTTTTGCCCTGCATTTATTTGGCTGAACATTATTTTTCTGTGTTGCTCACACTGAATACAGACAACGCTAACTCTTACTCTGAATGCAATGTTCAGTGCTACGTCCAGCTGCCTCCCAGATCACCTTGTTCTTCGCTCTCGAAGTGTGTTTTACATGAAGCCATTCCATCTGCAGCTTTCGATTTTTATGTTGATGTTGGTTGACAAAACTCCAGACTGGGGCCAGAAATATCAATGAACGGATTTGACTTTTTGGGAAGTAAGTTCGCTCTCGATGAGTTCCAGGAGAAAAAAAATCGGCATGGCCGCCGACTGTCGTGTGTTCCACCTGCAGCTCGAGCCAGGATAAGCAGGTTTAGCTTAACTCTGCATGCCGTGGCTCAGCCCATATTAAAGAACAGGCCCAGCTTAGCTCAGGGTCACATATCCGTCGACCAGTAACCAGTAAACTCTTTTGTCGAAAACAAATTGAACAATTCGTCACTTCGTCACTTACATGTCACAATTTATAGAGATAACACAAGGGCAATTTGATTGGCTGGCCGGTTTAGGCTTATATTTCCTTTCCAACTTTATTCTCCTGATTGATTTCTGGTCTGAGCAATTATTTCTTTTCTTGGCTAATATTTAGCCGACAACTATTTAGCCACCGGCGTACGACAAACATAGCCTGTTATCCAGCAGCCGAAAACATCTCCCAAAATGTCAAACTCATTCATTCTGTTTCATATTAGACGCATAAATTATTCTTTTTTACATCGACTTAAAAGCAAAAAAATAATGGCATATCTGAGTTCTCAAGCAAATTCTGACCTTTAAGTGGAGTAGCATGTAGAGATTGAAGGGTAACCTCTAGCTCAAACCTCCACATTGCCTTGACTATTGCCTGACCTGTTATACTTGTGCTCTTTCCTCTTCCCACCCCACTCTTTTTCTTTCTCTTTTCATCTCCCCGTTCCTCTTTCCCATGACCCCATTTTTTTTTTTTTACACCCTCCTTTATTTTTTTCCTGATCTCATTTCACTTCCCACTCGACGCCACACTCACTCCCCCGTGCTTTCATTTATTCCCGTCATGTCTCACCACCTCTATCTCTCTGTTTTATACACCGCCCTCTCTCTGTTTCTCTCTCCCCGTCCCTCCATCTCATTATTTTCTGAACCTCTATGCCTTGCCCACGACTCCTGTTCTGTAGTATATAGTGTTTGAGGCTGGACACGAACCCCTCCGTGGCCCCCAGTCAGAGGAGAGCGTTTATCAGGTACAAAGACAAGCATTGCCCCCCCCTTCCCCCCTTTTTTTTGTTCTTCTTCCTACCCTGTAATAGATGATGATAGTATCAATACTAACAGTATGGCTGTGTACTTCAATGTCCAGGTCGTTTTTGAAGAGTAGCTCAAAATAATCCTAAAATCACTAAATAATCCATGAGGTCCGTTGATTTTGACCGATTATAACTTTATTTAACCGCCAACGGGTCAACCTGATGAGGGGCGTCTAGTCTGCCAGCAAAAGCATTAGCTGGTTTTAATCTCCTGATTTTAAATCTCCTTTAATTGCCCGAAATAGGTTAAATAATTCATTTCCAAAATATGAAAATTTGATAGAACTCCGCATGTGCTTAGTGCTTACTCTTGTAAAATGTATCTTACATTTGCTCTCGCTGCCTCACAGGAAAAGCCCCCCAAGTCTTTTGGCTGTTGAATTCTTTTGATACAGCAGGGGTGTATAACTCAATACATTTGAGCATATAACCGATTAAATGCTGGATAAGATTTTTAAAAATGAGGCCAAAAGGATGGCGAATTACACACGTTGGTTTTTCTTTGTGTTTAATCCAGGCCGAGCTTGCTAAATACAATAGTTAGGTTGCCAAACGTCAAACTTAACAGAACTCTTAATGACCTAAATGAAAGATTTAGCGCTTAAACTGGTGTCAGATAGCATCTTAACCACTCTCAGCAGTGCCAAGGTCAGTTGTTAAGGGTGGGTTATTCACCTTCAGCCTGTAAACCAAGCTCCTACATACATTCAGCGCTCTGACCTTTTGGCTTTAGACCATTTGAAGGATCATCAAGAGCTCCAGGGACCTATCGTATGCTTTAATCCTAACATCCCCCCCCTTTTTTTGCCTCGCTATATCTTGCCCTCCTCTGAAGATGAAAGATGCAGAGAGGGAGATGGAGAGAGAGAGATTAATCACTTGCCATGCCATTTGATCTCGGAGCGAAACAAGATCAATAGACTTGGGGAAGAACGTAACTGAAAGTTAACCAGTTGAGGGGAGCAGTTGGGGAGGTGAGCAGCAGGGTTAAGAGCAACAAATAGCATGGATGGATGGCGGTGAAGGAAATAAAAAACAACAACAAAAAAAAAGGCCAGGGCCGAGGCATTTTGATAATGCCGTGAAACAGCATAGACTGCTGTAGAATAACAATACGTTTTTTGACGCAAACAGAACCCCGACGCGCTTTCTTCAAGCTTTGTTTGCAATCGATATTGATTTAAGCAGGATTGATTCAGCGGCACAGCTGTAGAATTTGCATAATCCCAATGTGCTACAAGATAAATGTACATTTAAAGTTTTTTTTTTTTTAACCTAGATTGAAATTGATTTTGTTAGCTTTTTTCCTACTTTTTTAAAGATACCTGCTTCGGTTTATGTAAGTTCCTTTCTTCTTTTCTTTTTTTCAAATATCCAGCCAGTAAAGAAAACATTCAAGGTTTATCTGTGACTTACATTTGAATCAACATCCAATCTAATGCAGGTCCCAACCAGTCAGCAGAAGGAAGGGATCTATGATGTCCCAAAACGTCATTTCATGACTGTAGGTGTTATCATTTCTATTATTTCTATTATCTCCTCTTCTTTTCTTTTTTTTTCTTCTTGTTTCCTTTTTAACACTCTGCTACTTGCAAACCTCTCTTGGAAATCTTCTTGAAGGAAGCTCCTTCGGCCAACTTCGACAGCCTCCATTTCCTAAGATTTAGCCGTCGTATGACGGTCAAAAGTCAGGCGTGGCCCTGCGTGTGCATTTCCTCTCCACGATTATGAAGCAATTGGTCAAACTGCCGAATATTGAAGAGTTAGGACTGATTGATTTGGTCGACACACACGTGCGGACTGCTCGATAAAGGGGTGGCTGTCTCGTCTTCCAGAGAGGATTGAGCACGAGAGGTTTGTAGGTGGGTGTTGGGTTGAGCTGCATGCAGTATAGTCACAGCTACATGCAATCCAGGCCAGTAGATAGCATCACAAGTAGAAAATAATCATAAAAAACTGACCCGAAAACAGCATTGAGAAGCACTCCTGATCCCCCCCCCCCTCCTCCCGCCTTTTTTCTTCCCCTCATCAGACAGAAAAGTTGATTTCGCCTCATCACGGCTCGCGCCATCACGTCTCTAAACCGCTGATAGAAAACAGGGCAAACATTTGTTCCGAGGGCCCGTTTTGCCAAGAGAGAAAGCTCCCGCCCAACTTCTAGAAACGGAGTGGAGTTTCTTTTTTTTTCTTTCTTTTTTCCCCCTGCTCTCTGCTGTCTGTGGGCTTGTAGCTCAGCATATCAAACAGATAAAAGAAAAAAAAAAAAAACAGACGGTCCCGGCCCCCGTTGCTATCTCACCCAAACAGCCCATGCCAGTTAAAGCAGCAATGCCTCCACGTCTCCTAAGTGTTACTGCTTGTCTGTTCATTCAGTTGGAGCTTTTCGAGCGCCTCCAGCTTCCCCCGATGTGTGTCGGTACCTGCAGGGATAGCCCTCTCTGTACAATGTTTACACCCCCCCCCCCTCACCTTTCTATTCTGAGTCATTCTGTGCCCCTCAGTGGATTCAAAGTGCCATGCAAAATGCAAAATGCAGAGTTTGTTATGTCCCGGCCTCTTCGGGGAGGAGGACATAAACGGCGGCCTTCTCTCTCCTCTTTCTTTTCTCCTTTTTTTTTTGTTTTGTTGCCGACAGCGTGGTGTGTGTCCGTTGTTTTTACTCCGTGTGGCATGCCCAGCTTTTTGTGTGTTCCGTGTGTGTGTGTGTGTGTGTGTCCTTGTGCGCACGCGGCCAGCCATTGTCTGCTTGTGCATGGCCCCGGCATTTCACGCAAACTTCTTCCATCACACACAAGCCACGCCCCCCCCCCCTAAGGAGGCAGGACACGGTGGAGGGGGCGGGTGGGTGTGTGGGTGGGTGGGGGGCAAGGCTGGAGCAGGGAGTGACATCTGCCCGTGGGGGTGAGGTGGCCTCATGGTCTCGGTCGGGTGGTCTCAGGAGCTCCGTCATTCATCAAATGAAATAAACACCCCACCCCTCCCAACCCCTTACCCCCCCACTCCACCTCACGCCGCGAATATATCTGCTCGTGGAACCAAATCAGCATGAGAAAGACGCCCGGGCTCCCGTGGGGGCCTCTCATGATTGGCAGACATAAGAATATCTAATCAGAGTCTGTTTCATAGCACCCAATAGCCTTTTACCCGCTCAATTATAGCAAACCATGAAAGATTCATTTTAGATCCATTATCTGATAATGAAATGAGGGGATATTTGTTGCTCGCCGTTCGCAGCACAAAACGGCCATTATGAATAGGTTTTACTTGCTACGCCGACCCCCCCCCCCCCCCCCCCCCCCCCCCGGCGCCCCCCACCCCCCCTCCATCCGACCACCGTGCCCTATATTGAGATAAATTTGGGTTGTAATGACTGTGATGTCCCATGGCGTGATGTATCACCGGGCTCTTTTCTCTCTTGTCTCTCCTTTGGTTTCCCGCGTGCAAACCCCCGCAGAACATCAACCACTTTGATCTTTTCGGCGACATGTCCACCCCTCCCTCGGTGAGTGCCTCTTTTGAGCTGGCGAACTAAGTGCCGGACGCCGGGGCAGTGGGCGACTTTTAGCCGACTTTGGTAGCGATGACATCTGTGTGTCTGTGGCCTCCTCCCAGATGCCTCCGTCTCCTGCCAACACGCTGGACCCCGGCAGGAGCAGCCGCCAGCAGCAGCACGCCCCCGCCGAGCTCTACGCCCCCTTCAGCCCCACCTCCGTGCCCTCAGGTACCTGGAACCTTTCCACGCCAAATCGAACAGTCAAACCATTCTTTAACTCATTGGCTGCCAAAGACGTCTATAGACGTCAATTCAAATACAACCGTTGACTGCCAAAGACGTCTATAGACGTCTTTTATGTTTTTCAACGAGAGTGGCTTGGGCGACGATCTGCTAAAGCTTGTCCGTAAATATCGGCTTCTAGACAGAGTATTTACTAACAAATTGACCCTCTAGGTGGCAGTGCCACTTTTGATGGGAGATGAGCATAGACTGTAGGCAAATAAGAAAAACGTAATGGTTCGCTATGAGAGAACATGTCACTGGTGAGACGAGGAAGAACGGAATAAGGTAGAAACAAAATTTTTTTCCTAATGAATGAAGAGAGTCTACTCTTTCTTTTGGTGTGTTCGTTGTTTACATAGTCATAGCACAAACTATTCTGTGGCTCTTGAAAAATCAGTCAAAATGCTAAAAAAACTGTGGCAGTATGGGACTCTCTGTTCTGAAAATGGCTGGCAGTCAATGAGTTAACATACCGTTGATAGAATCCGAACCCTATCCTTATGTCCACACATCTGACCACATCTGACCATAACATCCACTAAAAGTATCAAGTATCAAGTAAAGATTGATTTCATTTTTTTGTTCTCTTGTCTGAATTTGGTTTCTTTTTCTTTTTGCCTTGTCTTTGGGTTCGGGTTGTTTCTATTAAAAGAGTAAATGGAATGAATGCTACAAAATCTTCCACTAATGTGCTTGAGGCGTTATATCAAAGGTTTGGTGCGCATGAGAAACACAGGTAAACGAAAAAAATCCAAAAACTTATCTGGCAAAGACTGATATGCTGGGCATGTGACTGATTCAATCCCCAAAAATGCCCGGATATTTTTTTTTAAAAAGTCGTTCTCGAGCAATATACCTCAATATGTGCTTTGCTGTTGTTTCCCCCCCTTCAAATTAGTCCTACAGTCAGTTCTACCACTCATTTACGGCCTCAATTGACCAAACGTTTAATTGGACAGGTTATGTCTTCTCTTCTTGTGGTTTTCTCCTCTCAAAAGTTCCAGGCAGATACAGGCAGAGATGATACAAAGAGAAAATTATGTTCATTCCAGTTAAATGTCATACTTCATTCTGCTGGATTTGGCATAACTCTCTCCCAGATTGAATCATCATTGATCCGACACTAAATACCTTTCTCCGTGTGAGTTAAACATTGCAAGTATTGATAGTGGAGCTTGCTGTAATTTTTAAAAAAATTGATGTTTTAGAATTGTGATTAAAGGTGGATTCGGTGTTGGATTTCTGTTCCTTTCAGGCTACATGACCATGGGGCCGGTGCAGGCAGCTCAGTGGGCCCAGCAGCCGTTTTCTGCCCAGGCCCAGACTCTGGCCTTCCCCGTGCAGGGGCCCCTTCAGGTGGCCCAGGTCCTCCCCGGTGGTCAGCCGGTCATCTGGGGCCAGGCCAACATCTTCCCCGCCACCCAGCAGCAGTGGGCGGCCATGGCGGCGTACATGCCGGCGCAGACGGTGGGCGTGGGGGGGCACGCCATCCCCGCCGCCGTGCTCCAGGGCCTGGTGCCCATCACCGCCGTGTGCCCCCAGGGCTGCGAGCTGTCGGCGCCCTCCTCGGCCATCACCAGCCCCCAGCACGCCGCCGACCCCGCCCTTCTCCAGAGGCAGCTCAGCCTGGGGAGGGAGGGGCCCGGGGCCGACCCGGACGCGGGGGAGGGCCCGTCGGCGTCCGGAGCGGCGGGCGGCGCCTCGGCCGCGGCGAGCAGGTGCGGGACCCCGGGCCTGGTCAGTGTCCCGGACACGCTGGCCTGCGGTCAGCTGTCGCCCCCTCAGGCCACCGCCGCCGCCGCCCAAGAAGAAGAAGGCAGCGATCTGGATCTGTCCAGGATGACCCTGAGCCCCGGCACGTCCACATCGCCGTCCACCGAGTCGCGTGAGTGTTTCTGTCTCGGGGAGTTTTGACCACATCCCAGATAACAGACCTTAGATCTGGCCGGCAAAGCGGATGACAAGCAATAAAGGTCAAGATGTTTTTTTTCTTTTTTCCCTCTCAACACATTCACTTGACATTCATTTTTTCTGCCCCCACCCTCCAGCGTCCACCCCGGCCCCTCAGCAGAGCTCATCCTCGGACTGCCCCCCCTCCCAGGCGAGCGACCCCCCGACAGATCACTCCCCGCTTGACCCAGAGGCCAAGGAGGACCAATCGGTGAGAGCCAGGCCGGACGTTGGCGTCCGTTACTGTCGTGTGGCCGATCCGTTCTCAGCTGCGTTACGTCTAATTACGCACCGTGATTACAGCAAACAAGACTCTCTTTCTGAAAATGTCAAATCAATTACACATTAAAGGTCAAATGGGATTTCATATGTGTTGATTAGATCATATACAGGATAAGAAGGGGAAGAAAAAAAAACATGAATCTGGCTCATCCTAAATGAGGGAGTCCGGACGAGTTGGCGGGCGTAGGACTGAACTACTTTTGTTCCTCCTCTCAGGAGTGCGTTGTCGAAAGATCGAGCTCGCCGGCGCCGGGTGGCCCGGCGGCGCCCGTTGATCAGACCGGTCCCCAGGAAGACAGCTAGGCAACAGCAGACAGTGAGAAAGTGTGAGTGTGTGGCGGCTGTTGCCTCCTCTCTGTTATTTCCCCGAGTCATTAATCAGCCGTCCTCACATTGTGACACTTGTGTCTTTATTTGTCATCCTCGTGCCTACGCGGCTCCCCTTGTCTCGTTTGTTCTCATAAGCCTCTCTTTTCTTCGGCCGTCCTTTATTAGCTCCATATTTTCATCTGTCAGTGAATCTATTTTTTTTTTTCCTGTGAATGAGTACTTTGCTGCCAACTGCAGAAAAAAAAATTGGGGGGGCTCCGCTTAGTTCAGTGTCCTTGTCTTAATGTCTCTTTTTCATTAGAACATGACAAGGCACTATGTTGCCATCTGGTGGTGAGATGTGTAACTACACCTGCTTGTGTTTCAGGAGATGGAGACGCTCGATAAGCTTGTGAGAGAATAGTAGAAGAAGAAGAGGACGAAGAAAAGGAGCGGCGACTGCGAGCAGCAGCTTCTCTCACGACAGGATTACAGAGACTTCTCCTGTTTTTCATTGTTGTTGTTTTGTTTTTGTTTTCCTAAACCTAAAAGGGATTTTTTTTTCTGGCGGTTCTGGCTATCTGAGGAACTGCTTCTCCTCCAGAGTCGGTACGCTGTAACTGTACTGACTTCAGCATGAAGAGCAGACTATGGCTTTATCGTCCAATCAATTAACCTTTCAACCAGGAAGTGACCTTTGACCTTTGACTGAATCCCACCACGGGAGAGGGGGGGTCGGATTTCGTCCCCCCCCCGATGAAGTAATGAGGTTGTGTCCTTGAGGGGAAAAAGAGAGGGAAAAAACAAAAGCAGCAACTTTGACGATGCAAATTATATTTTGAAAAACTTCCAAGAGGAACGGCATCAGGCTGCACACGGCGGACCGTCAGCTGGTCAACCGCCACCAGCAGGGACTGCACGCGGCGGGCGGGGGGGGATTTGCCAAACGTCCCCGTCGGCGCCGCTTCCGCCGACTCGGCCATTTGCATGAGCGGACTGGACACGGGTCCAGCGGATTCAGCTGTGAGCAGAACTTTGCACGGCGGCTCCTTTCAAGGCCTGAAACGAATCAGAAACAGTGATTTTTTTGTTTTTTTGTTTTCTTTTTGTTTTCTTTTTCTTATTTTCTAAGCTGTGAATTCAAAGTCAATGACACGGAGTCATCAGAGACAACAATGTGACTCTGAGGCATAAATGTTGACATCGAAGTTTGCCAAACATCTATTTTGTAAATAAGAAATCTCTCCAATCCCCCTAACCCGAGCCTCTGTGCCATACGATAGCTCTCTGCCTCTCGGATGCCAACTACCTGTGTTTATCTAAAGCAATGCCCTACCAGCACCTCCATTTTTGACATATGGACATTTGTTTCACTTTCGCCGCCTTTTTTTTTTTCTTTTGATTTTTCAGTCTGGGTTTTTTTTTTTTTTATATATGTCTTATAATGTCCTCCTATTGGTTGGTGAGCAATGAACTGTGAATATATGTTATGATGAATCAGAATAAAGTCTAATGTACCCATCTCTTTCATTTGAAAAAAGAAATCCACATATGAGAGAAATTAAGTGTTTTTTTCTTTTGTTTTTTGGAACAAGAGCTAGTTCTACTTCTCAAATACATTAAGTGGCAGATTTTCCTGCGTCTCTTAGCTTTTAGATATTCCCGCATTACTGACTGAGATCACACTGTTTACAATTTGCCTCTGAGAATCATATCTCTGTTTGGTTTCTCGGAGAAGCGAATGAGCTGAATCACGCTATTATGATAACAGAAAGTAGAGCGCATTTCGTTACCGTAACAGGTTAATTTTTATTGTCTGGTCACTGTTCTTCTTGTCCGGTCATGGTAAACAGTATACAGGTCATTGTTGTAACAGAGCACTTAACCCTAGGTCTGCTTCACTGGACTAAGACGGCCAGAGGACTGGCTACTTTCCATAACATGACCCAGAGACGTCACTACAAACTTCTAGACTTACAATAATGATGGTAACTGTTCCCCTGCTTGTGTAAGAGAAATGAGAAATCCTCAAAAAACATTTTGTAAAGTTTTATTTATGGAATCGAGAATTGTCTTGAGAAAGGGAATTTTGTACGTCTATGACCTCCCCCCTCCCCATCCCCCCCATACACTGTATCCATGCCGCTGTTCAGTCACAATTAAAATACCATGTGATTCCCACAGTCACCGGAGGTTTCATTTCTGTCTGCGGCGAGCCTGAGGACCTGCCAACAGGGGCTGCCCTACACCCGGGAAACCCTCAAAGTAAAGTCTGTGTGGCAGAATCACTCGCCTGAAGCTGGTTGTGCTCGAGGTAGACACGGATCTGCTTGTGTGTTGGGGGATATTCATCATTTATGAAAGTGCCCACAACTCAACTCAACACTCGTGCTGGTCAGGTTGTCCTCTGAAGCTCTTGCAGGGGTAAAAAGGAGAGGAGGTATATCACCAAAGTAATTCAGAGAATTTCTATGTTAAGATGTATATTGTGTTAAAATACCGTACACCTATAAACAGTTATTAGATTTAGATGAGTAATAAAGGGATAAGCACATTAGGGCTAGCTTTGGCAGCATCTATGGTTGATTGAGCCACAGCTGAGCAATGATTGGGCCATACAGTAAAACCCAAGGGTCAGACTAAGTTTAAAGGGCATCGCTGAATAAACTTGGCTTGGTTTATTTCAACCTGTCTGTATCGGGAAACTACCTCATTGCACACCCCCACTGTTATATTTTTTAAATGGAACAAATTCCCAGCCTTGGTTCTCCTAGAACTTCCAACTCTTTCGTTTGAATGAGGTGTCTTGGAACGTTAATTGAGAAGGATTCAGGAGTGCGTGCTTTTTTTTTTATCTGGTAAAAGTGTGTTTTGATGCTGTTTCTGAAGCATCACTTTATCGCGGGTTGTACACAATACACATTTTGATGATTCAGAGAACCGGAGCTTCCCAACACATCTTGGACCAGAATCTGCAAACCCAACAGTGTGTTTTGTTTTTGTTTTTTTGTTCAAATCTCGATGCCTGCATCAAACAAGTTGAAAATCCACTCAGATATCTAGTTCAACGCCTCAACAGCCGGCCTCGTGATGGCCGGCAACATTGTGTATTCAGCTCAACCTTTGAGCCCAGTGGCAGGAGTGAGTTCATCCCAAGTCCGTTATCGATCAGTGTGTGTTTACACGGGAAGCTGAGCAGTGCCCCGATCCTCCATCACAGTGGCTCATAACACACAACCATGGTGTCTGTAATGATACAACCGGGAGCCCTCAATTCTCCCAGCTGCACGCTTCTTGTTGCTCTGAGTTTGGTGCTGCTAAGGTAGGAGACTTACAAATGTCTTCACATATATATATTTCATTTGTTGGTTGAGTTTATTTTTCCACTAGCACTGAAAACATTCAAACGTGTGTCTTTTTTAAAAAGGTTTCTTGGATAAAAATGTATTGGATGTCACGTCTTAGTCGACAATAACTAGAAGTCTGTTTTACTGTATCTGTGAAGGGCTTTAAGATGGTAGATTGTATGTTGTGATTTGGCTCTGTATAAGCAAAAATGAGTTGAGTACTTGTGTGAGCAAATCAGCATTCGAGGGGCTTCAACATTTGCCCTTCAGAGTGTCACGGTCACCGCAGGCTCTGGTTTGATTCTTTCATTTGCAGTGAAGTGTCCCAAGCAGCAGCCAGCGATGTGGAGGCCGGCGTCCGCCAGGCTCGATCGGTGGGTGCCCCGGTGCTGGTTCACCCAGTGGACTGCGTGCTGTCCCAGTGGACCTCGTGGTCCAGCTGCGACATCTGCCAAAAAAAGAAAGTGAGTACGAGCAGACCCGGATGTGCAATGATACACGAGCTTATATCTGCGGGCCCGTCAACGAGCCCATCAAAGGCCGCCAGGATCATTCACGATGAATTGTGAATCAGTTTTTTGATCAGTTTTTGGATGACAAGTTCAGTCAGACAGAATACACAATACGGCAATTGCAGCAAAATGTGCGAATGTGATTCAAGTGGCCTCTGTGACAGTACAGATAAATGAGCGAATAAAAAAAAAATAAAGAACATTCAAGACGATGCAACTCATTCAGAAAAATCTCGGTGATTGAAGGACATCAGACCAGTGATATCAATAGATAATTATTGTAAAGCAAACTGATGAGTGGTTAATGCTGGCCGAGAACCTGTCCGCTTTTAACATATGTTTATGCATTTGGTAGACGCTCTTATCCAAAGCGACTTACAGAGTAGACACAATATTACATTTATCATCACTATGACAATAAGCTATATAGAGGAGAAACACTGATCAGAATCAGTGGTGACAGCAAGAGATAGAGGTAGAGGGGACCACAGAAGGAGTTGTGGGGGGATAGAGGTACGGGTTAGGAATAGGATAACATAACTGTAATGTCTCCCCAAATTATGGCATGGGACGGAAAATATTCCCCTGGACGGATGTGCTTGGTTTGAAGGATGCTGTTGAAAGATGTCTGATTGGAGGGGACGCGTCAAAGTCTGGATTCCAATTAAGTCACAACCTGCTGTTGACAAACTCTAGAAAATAGCTAGATCTAGAATAGCTAGCTAGGAAATAGGATGAGGGGAAAGTAGTACATCTGGTTTTGTCTACATTTTACAATATGGTTTTAGTATAGCAACACAGTCCACGTAAAAAGCGCAAAGCAGGGTTTTGAACCTTTAGATGAAACAACAAGAACAGGATAGCTGGGTCTTTGTTTCCCAAAGACCTAAAATGTCCCTTCCCCAAAACATGTCGACCCTCAGTTAACAATTTGGAAAATACTCACTGGTACAAATGAACTCCACTTTTACACAAAGTAAGGCTGTATGTAACTTATATTAGCGTGTGCAGTCACATAAATGATCTAACCAAAGCAAAGGCTCTGGTTATTTGAAATTCCAGTTGGATGTAGTCAGATTAAAACATTCAGGATCCCCGCAGAGCTCTGTTGAGTTTCGGGCCTGGGCCATTCAACATTTTGACATTTAAGAGCTGTATTTCTCTGTGGACTGTAAAGAGCTCCTCTGCTGGCAAAGGTCTGATCTGATGTACTCCAGTCCTCTATCTCATCCACTTTACAAGGGGGGAGGATTAATAAACTTGACATGACAAAGTGAAAACAGCCCACTAATGTGATTTCAGCCCTTATAGCTCCCTAGAGCGGTTCTCCAGCCACCTTACTGTGTAGTGGCCAATCTTCCTCTGTCTCTCCGTGACCGCTTATGTGTTTATCTCTCTCCAACCACCCAGTTTCGCTATGCGAAGCTGGAGCAGCCATCTCAGTTTGGAGGGGAACCCTGCTATTTTCATGGCACTGAAGAGGAGGCCTGTGAGGTTCCAAGCCAATACACTTGTGAAAACATACCCCTATGTGAGGGATTCCTCTGCACCCAAACAGGTATATCCAATTCCACCTCCATTCTTCATTGCGGTTGAGTTTTATTAACCCTTCAAAGCCTGATCCCAGAAGAAATAGAGAAAAAATTCCATTTTTTATCTTTATTTGTCCCTTTAACTAAATGTTTTTTAAAAATTTGAATATCTATCCCTTATTATCCTGCAAAAATCCGTGTTGTGTGGTCCTCTGCCCACTGTTATCAAGTATATCTGATAGTGTAACACAGGGTTTGGAGCATTAAATGGTGCAAAAGGTCTCATATGCAAAAGATTTACTAAAACGTATGTATCCAATATGATACATACGGCATCATACGGTTAAACTGATATGAAATTGGTAGCCTCAAAGTATTTTCAGTAGCTTGCAAGTAGATAGGCTACAAATGTTCTAATAAAGATGTTCAGTCCTTTAGCTTTTTTTACAGTAATGCAGTGAAACGGCGAGGAATGTGGGTTAATTAAGAGAAAAGGGCATGACTTTTTTTTTTTAACCTCCTGCCTCTTCCCTGTTGCCAACTCCCAGGCTACACATGCAACCCCTCACACAAAGTCATGTTGGCTAAAGGCAAGTTTTATAAAGACTAGATGCAGCGAGGGCTGAATTGTTGGCGGTTGGGTTGACAGCAGCCAGGGGTTGAACTCTCCCACCAGCAACCACTGATCTGTATTAGAGCAGAGTCAGAGTTTTTTTTTTATCTATCCACTTCAAATTGAACAAAGAATTGTTTCCTTTGCATGAGTAACTTTCAAATATAGTATGTTCAGAAACAAAAGCTGTAGATCAGCCTGGTTTGGTTCTAAGTTTTTAAAAATGACCCACCAACATGACAACATCACTTAAGATCTCTGAAAGTTTCATGTATTATGTAAACTGAGGCGTGTCAGTGCAGTCTCCTGTGCGACTTTTGCACAATTCAAATCTATTGAATCCACTTGTTGCTGCCATTCAGGCCGCTGTGTCCACAGAACCCTGCAGTGCAACGGGGAGGACGACTGTGGGGACATGTCGGACGAAGCTGGCTGCAAGAAGGTTTCCAAGCCCTGCAGGGAGGAGGCTGAGGAGTACTGGGGAATAGAAAACCTTGCCAAAGGGTTAGTCGTGTGCATTGCTGTTCTACTGTATCACACAAGTGCTAGGAAAACTGCACTGCTCTTCACCATTAATCCTGTTTCTTTTTCCCCCCCTTTTTTTTTTTGTCTCAGAATAAATGTCTTGAACAGCAACCTTGAAGGTGTGGTCCTGGATAATAGATACTATGCAGGCGGGTGCCTACCTGACTATGTCCAGAATATAGCATTCAGGAAGCCCTACAACTTACAGCAATATACGTTCCAGGTGGAGATGGCTCGCTTAAGTCATATTTTAAAAAGGCTGTAAAAAAAACCTATCAAACTGTTTGAAGATAGTATGGCATCTTTTTATTGTATGGAAGTATGTATAGTAGTACATATGTATTGTATGGAAGCAGCTTTTCATTGGCAACAGAGGAACAACACCTAGAGTTATTAATGAACTATATTAGGTTATACATATATATCATATACATGTAATTAGATATGTGTAACCATTGAGTATTTTCCAGGCTGGCCACAAACTAATAGTATTAAATCATTTAAAACTATATTTAATTATTAAAAGATTAATATAGTTTGCTGCCATGCTGAGTTAATATCTCCCCTTTGTTCACAGACAAAAGGCTCATATGATTTCAGCCTGAAGTCTTTTTCGTCGTACTCCTCCTATATGGACTTCACTTCGACGGAGCGCACATCCAAAACCTCTTTCTCGTTCGGCATTGCAGTTCCGGGCGTTTTTGAGTTTGGGTTCAGTTACAGTGACTCCAAGTACAAAAAGTCTGTTCAGAAGACCCGGCGCGCCTCTGGAACTGTGAGACGCTTTCCCTTCTATCTGCTCATTCATTTGACCGATGCCAGAAATCCCCATTCGGTAACACGGGGAGTCAAACTCAACTGGCTGTCAATTATTCGATTGGGATAGTGTTGAGGGAATTTAGTTATAGTGTTTTCAGTCTGTGAGCTTTCAGGTGATTGTTCCTCGTGCCTTCTGATCCCCAGACCAACAGTTTTATCCATGCAAAAGCCGTGCTGGAGCTGGCCCAGTACATGCTGAAGCCGGACGACCTGGTGCTTCACCCTGAGTTCCTGCAGCGTCTCCGAGCCCTGCCGCAGTCGTACGTTTATGGGGAGTACAGACAGATCTACAGAGACTATGGGACCCATTACATCACAGAGGCCACGCTCGGAGGAGAGTTTGAGCACACCATCATCTTGGACAAGGAGAAGCTGGAGAAGTCAGGTAGAGTCAGAATTCGGTCACACAAAGACAAATATAGGTGCGCCAGTATAAACTTAAATTAGGAACTAGAGACAAAATACTGTCCAAAACAAGTGCAAAAGCAAATAACACATCTTCTCCTGAGGCCTGAGCTTTTATTTGGTGCGCTTTTTTCAAGATGTATGGGATTAGTAGTACCTAATAAGTTTAGACTTTTTCATGGTACAGCCATTTAAAATATTTGTTCATATATTTAATCAAATGTTTTTGCAACTTGGTTCCAAAGGTCCAGATGACTTATTTACTAAATTTTAATTGCACAATAAGAAAATGTTTGGTTGAAAATGTATAAAGTCATTTTACTTTAGCTTTCAAACAATAGTGTCTGATAGCGTATACTATGAGGCCAAGAGGTCAAAGATCAAAGAAAAAAGAGGTAAAGAGAGGCAAAAATGAAAGGTCCTCATTTGGGAAGGCAAGGTATACTCCTCCTATATACAAAAATAAAGAAATATAAAGATAAACCCACTGAGAAGAAAAACTGTGCCATGAAAAAGTCTATTTATTAAACTTATTCTTACTAATCCCATATATATATATATATATATATATATATATATATACACCAAGGATGAAGCACATTACAAAAGCTTGGAAATTGGTTTTTGAGGATGCTTGCAGAATCAGATCCTTCTCAATTCTTTAAACTAGGTCACGCACAAGTTTGTGAGCAAGTCCGTGCTGCATCATTAATGTGAACGATTCCCCTCGCATTTCTCACTTGTAGATTATTCCTTGGAAGACTACAAGAACTGCGTGCAGGCGGGCATAAAGGCCGGGGCGAACATCTACGGCGTGTACGTGTCGGTGTCGGCAGAAGGCGGATCCTGTGATGGGCTGCTGAACGAGATGGGAGGTCAGGGTTGTTTTTTTTTAGTATTATTTTTCGAACATTGTCCATTGCTTCATACCTGACAAATGTCTCCTTTAAGAGGACACAAAAAGTGGCAGCATGGCGGAGGACTTTGTTGCGGTCGTAAAGGGTGGAACTAGTGAATCCATCACAGCTCTGTTGTCAAAAAAGCTTCCCACCCCACAGCTGATGAAGCTTTGGGGCGAAGGTGTGCGCTACAACCCCGACTTCATTCGCATGACTGTGAGAAACCCTGCCTAAATATATCTGTTGTTTTCCTCTTTTTTTTTCCTTTTATGATACGAGATACGCTGTCAACTTCTGTTATGCGCACGCTTTGCCTCCCAACTGTGACGCCCAATATCCTGTAGCATCAACACTATTAACACCTTTTTTTCCCATTTTTTGTTTTTTGCTACTCTCCATTTCAAATCCAACCCAATTCAAATCCAACTGTGCACAATCTATCTGACTAGACCGCTTTTACATGCCAACATTTAGTACAGCAGACCTTATCGCTGTCAATTTTTTGGAGTGCAAACTCCAAACGATTCCAAAGTGCAAGTGAGCCAAAAGCAAATAGCCTAAACTGTCAGGCTTCCGCCCCCTTTCCAGTTGGCCAGTGCCTAAAGTGTCTAATTATGAGATTATTTTTTCAATTTGCCCTTTCTGCCTCCGCATAATGTTTGTGCCATTGTGCCAATTAGACGAAGCCCCTGTTTGAGCTGGTGACGGCCAGAGACTTCGCCTTTCACGCGATCCTGAAAAGGAACCTGAAACGCGCCCTGACGGAATACCTGGCGGAGTCCAGCGCGTGCCGCTGCTCTCCCTGTCTCAACAACGGAGTCGCTGTTTTGAAAGGTGCCCCGCTCAGCATCATCTCATTTCCATGCTTCCCACTCCAAAGCTGTTTACTACCGTTACCTTTGTACCTGAGACGGATGCAAACCCTCGACACCAAAACGACCTTCCTTCCTTTTTTCATCCTCAACAGGCACCAGGTGTGAGTGTGTGTGCCCCATGGGCTACACTGGAAAGAGATGTGAGATCACCCACAGGAAAAAAGGTCAGCAAACCTGAGCGTTTCGTTACTCGTGAACCAAACGGATCCCCCCTGAGATGCGTGCGTGACCTGTGGCTTGCTTCTTCCAGTGGTAGCTATTGATGGCAGCTGGAGCTGCTGGGGAGGGTGGTCCTCTTGCGGCGGAGGGACGATGACCAGAACCCGGCAGTGTAACAACCCGCCGCCGAGCACGGGAGGAGCGGCATGCTTTGGCCTGGAGCAAGAGTCTACTCAATGCTTTTAACATCTCTGATCTCAAAGATGCCATAAAGATTGATGGAGCGCTTTTGAACAACTAAGCATGTCTGTTGTGTGTCCTTTGACAATCCGCGGTGCTATATCTTCAGTTTTATTTTAGGTGTTAGTCACCAAGAAATCAGTTTTACTTTTTAAACTTCTGAAGTGGTCACAGTCAATGGTTCTCCGGTCTTTCAGAAGGCCTTTCCAGGTTTTTTTCTTTGGGCATTGAACTGTCCATGAAAAGGCCTCAAGGCCTGTTGCGTCTACACATGAAATGCACCGTAACACGGAGTCAGAACCAGTTTGCGTACCATTTTTAGGCGTTTTGCTGCCCGCAATCTGCTGCAAAGGCTTCTGCGTCTGTTCCCACTTCTGAAGTTGCATCAATACAAAATACGAACGATAGCTGGTATGAGTTATTACTCTTTAGACAATAAGCCAAACCACAAAACAAGAACAACAAAAAAACACAGATGTGGGGACTCTACAAGCAGACAACTAAATTAAAAACATCTACATCATTCAAAAATAATTTCTTGAAAAAATTATGAAAAGAAACAGCAAAGTCCTGCCACGGGAAACCGAGACATCCAGAGGCATCCAGACCCCTCAACTGGTTCATCTGCAGTTCAGGAAATCTTTTCGGTAAAGGTTTCTACTAATAAGAAAGAAACCAAAACTTCCAACATCCCAGTAAAGAACCTTCCTGAATTCCTGAAGACTACCGGAATTTTCTGACTACAGGTCGCACTATTTGACATCTATTGTCTGGGGGTGCGACCTATACACCAGAGCGACTTATGAATAAAAAATATACCGGTAGATTCTCAATCAATTTACTGTGATAGGTGACAGAGTCTGTCTATGTTTCAAAATGGCCAACGGAAATGCAATGCATCATGGGCACTATATTACGACAAATATTATCATCTGAACCTTTCATATTAAGTTAACAAACCTGTATGTCCATGCGACTTATAGTCCAGTGCGACCTATTTATGGTTTCCATCCATCCATCCATTATCAATACCGCTTATTCCCTGTTGGGGTCGCGGGGGGAACTGGAGCCTATCCCAGTGGTCAACGGGCGAGAGGCAGGGTACACCCTGGACAGTCCGCCAGTCCATCGCAGGGCCTATTTATGGTTTATTTTTCTTTATAAAGCATGAAGTAGCTGGTGCGACTTATAGTCCGGAAAATACGGTACCTAATAAAATTAGACCAAAGCTTTTCTGAGAAGGTTCGGACGGTGTTGAAGATTAAACATGTGAACGTTACACTGTGTGTTGTCTCACTGGGTTTTTACTATTTGGCTAAGTTAGTGACTTGGAGTAAGCTGTTGTAAACTAGTCATTATTTCTGGCAAGAAAATATATATTTTTAAAAACACATGAAAAATACCAAGGACAATAAGGACAAGCGCCCACACAAAAGCTTGGGAACACACATTTATTCCTTTCATTTAAACCTGGTGTAGACCGTGAAAGATTTATTTTCCTTTTGACGGCTCTTGCAGAGGAGTTTTTTTTTTTATTGAGCTCCCCCTGCACTAAACACCATCATTATTCTCAGCAGCGCTGACTCTGAGTTGGGGATCCCAGGCAGGTTATTCCACCCCCATCGGGTGCAGGATTGTTACAGGACCTTGACCTGGTCTTCCTCCCCGATGAGCAGGATGACCACGACCCCCAGCAGGACCATGACCCGTCCGTCTTGGCATCTGTGGGGCGCAAATTTGAATAATTGTCATAACGTTTCATTTTAAAAAACACTTCGATATCACCAGTCCTTCTATTGAGTCCCAAGCCAGTATCATTATAAAACTGAATGGCACAAAACTAAGACGATGTATTGCTGTTTCTAAAAGAAAGATTGAGCAGTCGAGGCAATCCTGTGCATGTATGTAATGTATTAGTTTAGATTCACGATACATGATAGATCCCGTATTTTCAGATGCATTTACAAGTGTTGGATCTGTTGGAGAAAACCTCCATTTCTCGACCAACAGAAATTTGATTAATAGAGTTTTCTGCTTGAGGGGGTTTCAGTGCTGGACCTCGTTTGGTTTGTATGATTGAGAGACTGCCTCACCTGGTCTTAAAGTCTTCTCGCAGGCACTCCCCTCGAATCCCGACTTACAGATGCAGCTACAGGAAGTGCCTGAAAGAACGGGGATGCCGTTGTGCCTGCAGGGCGCGCAGCGGCACGTGTCGAACTGCCGCTGGTACTCGTCCACGGCCAGCTCCAGGTTCGCTACCCTCGCCCCGGCCTCCGCGGCGGCCGTGCTGAGGCGCACCACCTCGTAAATGGGCATGGTCTGAGCCAGAGCCGAGAGGGGGCAGAGTTAGAAAGAGGAGACGAACAAGGCCCACAAGCCCACGGCGATCACGGGTACCACCGGAAGAGAACTTCAGGGGTAGTAACCTCTTAGGTCAGGAATCCCTAAAAAATTACTGTTTTCTGCCCTTTTCACCGAGTTACCTCATATTCGATTAGTGCGGGGTGGTATTTGAGAGATGCGCCCCATGCTCTGTATGTCTCAGCGTTCCTGATGGTCAGCACGCCAGCGCTAGTCTCCATGATTCCCCCCTTCACTAGACTAACAACGTCCTGAATCAAGGATGAACTGTTGGTTCTCCCTGTTAGAATAAAACGAAGAGGGTATGTTCAATCGTTTGGCGAGCTTCACAGAAATAGAAGAAAAAACATCATTTTGATGACTCACCATCTTTAATAGTAGTGTCTTTCCCGCATCCTTTCCCTTTGGCCTTAAAACCTAATGTTACGTCACCACTGATTGGGTAACTTACGCCAAGAGAAGCACCGATGCAAGTCTTTGCGGTCTCAGCGTCAACATCTGGAACAGTCAGGGAGGAAAAAAAAAGGATTGTTAACTTTGCGTCATGTTTCTCAAAAAAAGAAAAGGTCTTTGTTTAGGAAAAAGGTCACAGTACTTGACTTGGCCATTTCCGCTTTGCTGAGAATAAAGACGTATTCCAGTTTCCCCCCCATGGTCCCCTCGGTGACGTAGTGGGTGCCAAACGTGTTCAAGAAGAAGGAGTATCGCCCGAAGTCGTACTTCTCGGGAAGCTCCATGAGAGCCACGTAGAAATCCTCGTGAAGCATCAGCTGATTCGTTCTCATCTTGAAGTTGGCTGTTTGGACTTTGGACCAAACCCTCATGAAGGCATAGTCCTGAAAAAATCAATCAAAAATAGGTAATCTTAGTCAAGCCGAGGGACGTATTTCATCGGTTTCCAGGACAAAATGAATGAATGAATTATATAAAATAAATTGATTATGCCCCCAAGATTCTTAGAGGTCCCAATCCATCCCTTCTGTCCACATTTAGACATTAGTGGTAAAACCAGACCACCAATAATTAATTTGAAAAATCTCGCCCCTGTATCCACGTTACCTGCAGGTAAACTAAACTAAAGGCTTTTGGGATATTTGGTCATGTGGCCAGAGGGTGTAAAAAACCAGAGATGGCTAATCTCTTTCTAGTTTGTGGACTGACATTTAGAACAGCTCAAACAGACAAGACAAATCTTTACCTGTGTGCTTTGCTGATTACCAGAGCTATTCTACCATTTAAAGAAAACACGCCATTTACTTCTCAAATGTTTTTGGTTTTGTACACAATGAATCCAAGAGACAAAACTTCCAAAATATAAAACCAAAAATAGACTGCTTTCCATCACATGGTGCTAAGAAGTTTTATACATACTACAAGTAGCTAATGCAAGTTACAAGTGGAAAATGAATCTACTTAAAACAGTTCAACTCTAAAAGTCAGTTCTGGAAAAATGAAGTTTTCTCCTGTTTTTTTACATGTTACACGCTACAAGCCTTCACACAATGATGCCTGTAAGAAAATGCAAATCGACCTCACAAATTTCAAAGCTTTGATCCAATCACGATCCAAAAATCTGCGCCCGGCGTCGATGTGTGATTGGACCGACTGGTGAACATTTTCTTTGTCTTCCTTCCTGACATTCTTAAGTTGCGATAAAGGCCATGTCAAATCCCATTCCAAAACTGATCGTTGAGTCAATTCGATTGTCACCTTTGGACAGTCAGCTTAGCCTCTGTTTGATATATCGTTGCCATAATCTCCACTTTCATTGTAACAACATATATGAATTGGTGCCATAATCATGTTGTGGCCAAAAAAAGAAGTTTTTAGATAAATCTAGTTGTCTTCCTCTCGTAGGTCTCATGGTTTACCTTGCTGTTGAACTTTGTCACATTCTTGAGGAACTCTGACTCTTCGCTGCCACTCAAGCCAGCTTCCACATAATAGACCCCGACTGAGACTCCAAGATTGAAGGATGACGACGTTTTCCTGGCGTTGAGTAAGCTCTGCATGTCTTCGTAGTACTCGTGGGTTCCCTCTGTTGTTGCTTCAGCCTGTAACAGTTTAAACATTTAGATTTTTTCAAAAACCGACCTTTCTTCAATTGACCTAATCTGTGATAGCAACAAAAAAGTAGGCTACCATAAAACGGTAGTTGTGGTAATTGTAAGGTTTCCGGTAGTTTTTCAGCTCTTCGTTGTAGTGCAGGCTTTCGCAGAATGCGTCGTAACTGAACTGCCTCCATTCGCCATTGTATATGTATTCACACTTTCCACCAAAGTATTTAGGGTCAAGAACCTGACCCATGAAGCCCTCAGTCAAAATGTTGTACCTTGAAAGTTGTGGAAGAATTAGATGAATCGTTAAATGTAGACATAAACACAAAAATATGCAATTGAAACTCAACAAAATGTTAAAACAGAAAAATAACAATTAAAATCTATTGGAGGACTGTGAAAAGAGCCTTGATGTCCAAAAGGAACACGTGGATAAAAACATAAAGCTAGCAATGTACTGAAAACAGAGTTTAAACTCAAACAGGCCATTCATCAGCAGATGAAAAGCTGAAGGCCGCACCTGTAGAAAGTCTAAATCTCTGCTAAGATCTGGCTTTGAACTCATGTTTTTGGTAGGTATTCACCCTGCCGTGACCTCCAGACGGCGGCACTGTGGCAGGATTGTCATCGCCAACAAGGTTAGATGCATTGAGACAGTCATTTCATATTTCTTAAAAGATCGTGAGGGCTGTGAGACAAAAATATTTAGACCAAAAAAAAAAAAAAAGTAAATTCACTCGTACTGAGCCAGAGGATCCGTCTCCCGGTCCACGGAGACCCAGGCGGATCCTCAACCCAAGTTAAATCCCTGACTAATGCTGACTGCAGCACAGTAGCCACAAGGCGGGTCTGTGAGAAAAGGGCTTAAATGATAATAAAAAAAACACCTTCAAAGACCCCTGTCTCCTCAGGGGTGGGAAACTTTGCCGGTTTGGACTTTGCAAGACTGCAAAAAACAGGGGAAACTGGAGGGCAGAGGAGCTTTATTCACTCAGGAGCTAAAAAAACTTAAAAAACTGAAGCTTGTCCTAATAATATCTAAGATGCTGCTCTTGATTGGTCTTTTACCTTTCGTTTTCATACAACCGTGTGTAGGATTTACCCTTGCGTGCCACGCTCAGCCCCTGGAATAGGCAGGAACGTGGAGCACTTGTCTTCCCTTCGGTTGAAACTTTCACACTCGTCTTCGTCAGAGAAATCCTCACAGTCTGGTTCTCCGTTGCAGCGGAGGGACTGACCGATGCAGCGCCCTGAGAGGGTAAAAAAACAAGATTTGCTCATTGCAAACTATCACATACTGTATTGAAAGTAAACGTGGGCGCAGCCGTCACACTTTGGCTTTAGAAAAGAGGCCGTCCCAATGCACGTGGACGGAAACCTGCCTGTTTCTTTGCAGGTGAAGCTCTCTCCGCAGTAATCGGGTACCAAACACTGCTCGGTTGCTCTGGGGCACGCTAGCCTGTCCCACAGGGTCTCGTGACACTGCTCCCCACCAAACTGAGAGGGCTTTTCTAGGTATCGGAAGCGGAACTGTGACAGAGTTTGAAAGAAGTTAAAAACACCAAGTATCTTTTGCCTTTTGCAATAATTCAAATAATAGTGGATGATACTAATAAAAACGCATTAAAAGTCAGCCTTACAATATTACTACTACTCTGCAACCCCACACTTCTTAATATTCTTTGTATTAATTAGTTTCTTAATTATAGAAACTCCCTATGGGCTGCATTTGTACTCTTATATACATATGCTTTAATAAATATCTGCTTCAATCCACCATTTTTCTGGAATCATACAAAATAAGGAACAGTTAAAAACTTTTAAAAACATTTTAACCTAATAGTGTATCACACCTTTAGTTCCCGGTGGAAATATGAAGTTAATATAAAGAAAATCTCATGTTCAACGTTCTTGTAACAAGCCCTTCAAGAAGACTGTTCTTTATTAGTAAAACTACAGGCCAAGAGCGGGGAAAAAGAAGTATAATCACTGTTTTGTCCGTGCAGGAGTTACATGATGTCCACGGTGACCAATTCCCCAGTCTACAGCTGATGGGCACAGGTTTGGCCACAGATCTGGTCCTCCTATGTGGGGGCAAAGTTACCCCCAATACATGAATTTACACCATCACACCATCCGATCACTGCTATTAGAATATTGTCAGGTGGATTTGAGGAGACCCTGCATGGGACATGTCAAGCAGAATGTTTTTGATGATAATCTTAAAGAAAATTATGATAACAATACTGAACCTGTTGTTTGCAGTTGTCCATGGTCTCCTAGAGGCATCCACAGTTTTGCTAAAATCAACTAAGAGGTGCAGCGCGCACAAACTCAGCAGTATTTTAATAAACGTCCCCATGCTGGAGAAGAATCAGATGCCGCGTGACCCAACGGCGCTTTTGGACCAAGGTGGACCTCATCCACCGCTTTCCCGACAGACCTCCGTAAATCATTCATCCAGTGTAAACACGCGCTCTTACAACATCTGGGAAAGTGTTTTTTTATTTAAACGATCCTTTAACCCCATGTCTCATCCTCAAAATAATCTAATGCACACAGAACGCGTTGTTTCCACATCTTTAGGATTTTTGTTTATTAAAAACGTGTTACTGTCGCCCGCTTGGGGGGGGCTGTTTGAGGCGTGATGTCATATTAGCGCTAAAAAATAATAATAAAAATAGTGGCAAACTTTGCTGACGTTTGCGTCAATCCTGTGCGTGAGCTTTCGCGGCCTCTGATTGGTCGGCCACACCGACGTAAAACTCCTACGTAAGACGCGGCTGTCGCAGCGGCGGCGCTTTCAAATGGCTCGTACGGGCCTCTGTGATTAGCCTGCGACGTTTGCTTAGCCTCTTACGCCATAAATCACCGAAGGAGCCCGGCGTCGCGTCGATAAAGCCAAAGCCACGTCCAGCATGTGCCGCTTGGGATGAATGACGATGGAAGAGGTAAACTTGGGGTGGTTTTCTGTGTTATTTCAACTCGCTTAAGGCCTAAATTGAAGCTATAGATTAAACCCCCTTTCCCACACCTGATGCTAGCCATGACACCCAGATGGGTCCCACTGGTTTTTTTGCTTTAAAAGATGGGTTGGGTGGTGGAACAGCTCATTTTGATAGCACTGTGCTATATTAAGGGCTCTCCTCATCCACACATTGGCTGGATTTCCCCAAACTTGCATTCAGTGTGTTTGTTTCCTGTCCTTCTCTGCTCAGGATGGACCAATAAAGTTCAAAGCACTGAGGGCTAAATTTCAGGAAGAGGCCCTCATAGCCCAGGCCAAAGCCAATCGTCCGGCTGTTGCTGAGAAACCCAAGCACCTTCCGCCGCCCGGGGGTCCCTGCGGCTCCGGGACGACCCCGGTGGCTCCCCGCGCCATGTTCAGGGATGGGCTGCGTTCGTCTGGAGGCAAGCGGCCCATATCGTTCCCGCCACAGCCTCAGGAGACCCCTCCCTCCTCTGGGCTCGCTAACGGGGACGGCCCCGCCAGGCACTCCCTCAAAGACCGGCACATGCCCCTGGTGCTCCCCGCCCTCCCCGCCAAAGGGCCACCCGCCGAAAGGGAGCGCCGGCTGGAGCCCCAGCCCGTCAGAGTGGCCCCCGGCCCGGCCCCGGCTCGAACGAAGAAGGTTCTGCTGCTTCCTTTCAAGTCTGCGGCGCCGCCAAAGGTCAGCGGGGAGAACGGCGAGGAGCCCACGTACGCCGACCTGACCAACAGGCCCTCCAGCGCGCCCAGTGAGTTGCCCTCGCTGGAGAAGCGAAGCGCGGAGGAGGGGGACTCGCTGAGGAGCGAGCCGTCTACGGCCGAGATGCCCCTCTCCAGCCCGGACGTTCCCCTCACACCCCCTCTGTCAGAGGCTCCCGCCGACTCCGAAAACAGAATCCTCAGCACTCTGGAGAGGGCCAAGAAGAAGTTCTCGCGGCAGCAGGGGATGGTCTCCGTCAAACCCAAGAGCGTACGCTCCCCCGACTTCGCTAACAGGGACAGGGCCCTCCCTCTGCCCCCGAGGAAC
>JABUIW010000065.1:491106-517511 GCA_013363375.1 Menidia beryllina
GGGGGGGGGGGGGGGGGGGGGGGGGGGGAAGAGGAAGAGGAGAGGCTCGGTGTGGATGATTGTGTGTGGTTAGTCTGTGCTTGTTGTCTGCTTGGTGTCGCTGTGTATGAATCTGTGTGTCCTGTGAGTGATTTACCATGGTGTCGCCGTTGAATAAATATTTTTCTACTTTATCATGGTGCTGTTCTTGCTCTCCTCCAGTAGAGGTCACTGTTGTCCAGCTTCCAGCTGGACGGGGTTGCTGTTTAGGGTGCTAGAGAAGTGGGAAAGAAAACCCCTTCATGTGCATGTGGCTGCAGTGTGACGAAATGAGGGATAAATGCTTCAGTAGCTCATAGTTTAATCACTATTGAATGAATAAATGAGGCTCTTTAGAGTGAAAATTAAGCATGGGATTTTACAATGGCATTTGAATACACACACGTACACACACACATATATAACTATATATATATACATATATACATATATGTTTGTGTGTGTGTATAGACACCTACTTGTTTCTTTGGTTGCAACTGTTGAAAATATGAGTAATAACCCATTTAGCTGACAGGAAATGCAGCTTTTGAACCAACAAGGGAATTTCCAAGGACCTACTTATAGAAATCAATGGCATATCTAAGCAGGGTGTCGCGTAAAAAATTAGGAAACTGTTTAAATGAGGGCTAAAAGAAGTGGCAGGCCCAAAACCACTTAAAAAACAAAACAATATACGGCAGATTTATTCACTGTGAAGAAAGCTAAGAATGGGTCTCGGGATGTGCCAGATAATAAGGGTGCTAAGAGCAAATATCCACTTTCAGAGAGTCTAGAATTGAGCGAACACCTTAAATGCTCCTGTTTCCTCATATGGATCCACGTGTTTCAGCCTAAGGTTAGGCGCCCTTTTTTCTTCCTTCTTCCCGGCAGCGTAAAGAATGCAGGCGTGGCTCAAGAATTTCTCTAGGCATTTCTTGCTAAATCTTCTTTTTTCTTTAAGCGTGAAACTGTTGCGTGATGTGACCTGTGGGCGCAGGTACGTATATCGCCACAGGCAACTTGACTCATGTGGAGAGCCTAATCAAATATTCAAAAGCAGGCTCGCTCACCTTAGACCTGAATTCGGTTAGGGGCCTAACTGAAGGCTGTCACGGTCAATTTGAGCCGATCCCCGTGCGCTGGAGACGATCCCTGTTTGGAGACAGATAAGGCTATCGTCAAGCTGCACAAGCCAAGAGAGAAGACGGTCGCCCCTCGTCCTCTCCCCTGCTTACGCAAGGGCCCCCGGCTGCTCCCATCAGTGATGAAAATTGCATCATCCGAGGCATCTGCCACCTTTTACTCAATAGTTTTAAAACAATACACAACAGATTTGGAAAAAACTAGACAAAAATCAAACTTTTCCCCAGCCGTAAACTTCCTTGTGATAAATTTAAAACCGACCCGGCCGGCTGGGGAGGAAGCAGATTCCTCAAATTATCTTTAATTGTTATCTGTGCTGTTGCCACTGTTGTAATTTTCTGCTTCCTTTTTCCCTTTCAAACTTGGAACGTCTTTGCAGTTATCTGCTGAGATCTCCCCCCCTGTGTGGGTCCCTTTTGTACATTTTGGGTCTGCAAGCAAAGCCGGCGCTGCTGAGGGCTGATTGTCCGAAGGCCCAGGTTTCCTCCCTGCCCAGTGGGCGGAACGGTGATAAGGGTATCTTTCTCAGAAAGCGACGGGCAGCTGTTGGGCCCATCGCTTTCTGAGATACGGAGATACAGTTCGACTGCAAAAGGCGGGAACTGTTGGCGAACCTGTTTGCACGTTCACGCTGAATCAATGGGCGTAATTAGGTTTCATTCATTTAAAGATCAGAAAGGGACCTGGCAGTATCTCCTTCGCTCTACTGTCTCTGTGGAGGTCGGCCAATCACATCGACGCGGGGGGCGAAATCGACGCTTTCACATCTGCTCGCTAACGGAACAGGAGGCAGATTTTCCGTGGTTTGGGCCTGGACGAATTTAGCCTTGCAGGTGTGCGTATGTGTGTGGTTGGCTGTCAACCTCAGCGGATTCAGAAAACCGGCCTACCCCCCAAAAATCCCAAAGACTAAATCTGACTCAGTTAGATAAACACAAACCAGACTGGTGAACTTCAAATTCTAAGCCACAAGGTTTAATTCCAAAGCAAACCTTGTCAGCCACTAGTCAATGTACCACCAACATTCATAGTTTTTTTGGTGTGTTTTTTTTTCCCCCAACATAACAGATTGCAGCAGAATAAAATTAATGTCTGCATAAACTAGTTATCTTAAAGTCACTGCTCATCATGTCAAATAATTACAAAGATAAGTGTAATTATTAAGAGGAAACGCATTTACAAAGTTGTTAATTTTTGACAGTGATTCAGAGACTGAAATCCTTTTCTTAAGTTTTTTACCATTTTTTTTCAAGGTGGGAGGTATTGTCGGTCGACATTTACTCAACAGGGTTTAGGCCGGAAAGAGGGCAAACTTAAATCATCTAAAAGAAAAAAAAAGAAATTTAACACTTAAATCTCAGTACTATCCCATCATACCAATTTCGATTCTGGCCAGCTGGACTGAGGAACCACGGCCTCTGCCCGTCCAGTTGAACTGTGTTGAACTTGTGACTTAAGAAATCTTGATTAAAAACAATTTCAAAAAGCAGAAATGGAGAAAAACCGCACACAAATCTTCTCTGTTTTGCTCAGGTGTTAAAATTGCCCGATCACACTTCCTTTTTTCATAAAAAATTACCGCAGCATGAAAATCACCTGCCGTAAAGACAAAAAAATCAAAGTAAAATCCTTTTTGCAAGTACAAGATAATGTGAATGAAAATGATCAGCCATCATGATCAGGCTTGCTTTGTTTTTACCTAGAATGTGAGACTTTGTGGAAAAAGACTGTAATTACAGCTGTGGTTCTTGTGGGACCACCCTCATTAGCTTTCCGCAAAGACAGGATCACCGCTAGTGTACACATCCTGTCAAGCCTGAGCTCATGACTGATTTTACCTCAGAGAGAGTCAGACCTAAGTGTTGACACAAAATACACGTTTGATGCTGCTGTGAGAAACGACGGACGCTTCTTTCTCATAAAATTGCTGAACAATGTGTCATACAGGACAGTAAATTAACATCACGCGAGATCAGACAAGCTGAGATGAGATTGATGGGCATTGTTAGCAATCAATCCTTAAATGAATAAATCAAAATAAAATAACATTAACTGTGTTTTGGTTTTAAGTTGAGAAGAATTTAATTCAGGTTTGTGACACCAAGACATGTATTTTACAGGTAGAATAAAAAAAACAGCTTCGGCCATAATTATACAAAGAAAATGAATAAACCGTAACCTGTTAGCATGCTAATTCTTTTGGAGTTAGCTAACTGTAAAATTTGTCATGGGCTTTGCAGTGGCAGTTATAAGAAAAAGTAATGGACAGATGCTTAAAATAAGTATCCATAGGAATGTATCTTCTTGGAAAGTGAAATGTCTGTGGAACATTACATTCTGGTGTTTTTAAGTTAAAATGGAAACCAACTAAATCTGAAAGAGCTACGTTGTCTCAACTTACTAATTTGTTTCAACCACTGTAGTTATTTATTTATTTATTTATTTAAACAAATTTTCATGCATTAACCACTGATGTTTTGAAGTAAATTTACATTAAAAGGTTACTGGTTCGAATCCCAGCTTTATTTGTATAGGTTGTCCAAATAACTTCCATTGTCCAAAACACGTTACGCTAATTAGTGTCTAAGATTTAACTAAGATTTTGTCTTGATTGAGCATATATGGTTGTTTCTGTGGCACTGCAATGGACTGATGGCCTTTCCAAAGTGTACCCCACTTCTGAATTGGTAGAAGAAGGAAAGGAATAGAAAATGGAGGACAACTAAACCGCATTTTCTCAAAAGACCAAGTTTAACTATGATATTTAAAGCTTCATTGTGGTATCTTTCCATAATCGACAATGTTAGTCAGAACTGCTCAGTGTGTGATAAATTTGCTTATGTGTAACCGTCACGTTTGTGTTAAAGTAGTGGAAATGATCCCAGCTGTCGTGGGGCGAAGTGTGGGGTACATTCCGGAAGGTCTCCAGTCCATCACAAGACCCTGTGATGGGACAGATGTATATTTACAAAATGAAAAGAAGGGGTCACGAGAAGTGAACCTTCAACGCTCTTTATGGATCCAAACATATATCCCGCCTTTCCTTTTGAATGCAATGAATTTTTACGTGATTCTGTTTAAAACTAATGTTTATTCACATGGAGAAGGTTTTCCGCAGGTAGGGAAGTTCAGCATTACACAAGGTGTTTCTTAGATATTTCACAACGGTGGTTTGGTTGTTGAACGGTGCTGCTTCTTGGGAAACTGCTAACAAGTCTAGAGCACATAACATTTCCTCTTACTGAGGATTCAGTTAAACAAGACAGGCTGGAGAGCTATTACTTACCAGCCTAACCGCGCCAGGTGCTCAAGTAATGATTTGAGAGATACTAAGAGACAATTAAATCTTCTCTGATCACGGCCTTCTTGGTAAGTTTAGATTCTTGGCCTTCAGCTGCTTGAAACTACAGCAACAACTTCCCATAAAAATGCTGCTGAACTTTCACAGTACTTAATCCTTGAATGGGAGATCTGCTTCCAACAGAGCTCAGAAAAATCATGTTCCACTGCTCTGTTCATTAGAAAAGACACGGTGGGATCAGAGGCGCTAACGTCCATGTTTTTAGTTGCTTATTGTGGATACCCCAAGATTTAAAAAAAAGAAGAAGGAAAAACAAGCGTAAAACTGTCAACCACAACGCATGCACTGGTTGAACTTTTAGTGCTGTTGTGGGACAAAATGTGAGAAAATTGTGGCATGGGAATATTGTGGAAGCCTGAAGTGGCTTCAACCAATCACTAGTTCCAACAAAACACACGTTGGAAGCGGCCATAAACATGTAATTACTTAAATCATACCAAAAGACCAATTATAGGGGCAGTGCCATTATCTGACTAAGGGTTTTTTTAGTTCAAAAATCAATAATTAGAAGTTATGGTAGATAAACACAACTGCTAAGCTGCAGTCGTATGAAAAAGAAAGTGAGCTCCGTTCCAATTCGAGGGTTTTGCAGATCAGCCTATAATGAAAAAGACACCGAGATCTTACCAGCTTTTAAAAATGACTTAATTACAACCTGAGATGAACAACAACAACATATGGCACTGTGTCATTTTAGCATTTAATGAAAACTACAAGCCCCATCTTTAGCAGTGGAATCATTTAGCTCAACACCTTATTGGTCTCTCACATTGTATTGGAGTATTTTCTTTTTTATTTACCATGTTGCCTTTTTTTAAAGGAACCTTTGGAGGTATTTGTTTCATACACAGCTCGCTAAGAGTCCCACCACAGCATTTTACATCATGTTGAGATCTGGAGGTTAATTGAATTATCATATTTGGCTTTTGGATACTTTGGAATGCGGAGTATTGTGTTCATCATCTCATCTAGGATCTAGTCTGCCCAAAGAAAATTGTTTCCACTCTTGCAAAGACAGACAACTGTCAATAACGTTTTTTGCTCTTGTGAATGATTTTTCTCTGACGTTGGGCTCAAGTTTGCTTGGAAATGGCCTGATAATATTTCCCCAGACTTTTAGGTAGTGGTTATTGCTTATCTATGTCCATGTCCTTGGCACTGTGCTAGTTTTCCTGCTTTTGTCGACCTCTATAATAAATACATTATTCCCTTAATTCTAAGAGGGGCTGAAATAGTAGAATTAGTTTTTAACACACGGATTCTTAATTTAGACCTAGTTTTTTCATCGGTAAACACTGACACCACACAATATGTGTATAGCCTGTGTTGACAGGTTTTTAAGAGGCACAACAATACAGTTTATTATGTCCTATCACGTAAGGGTTTCTAAATAGGGTGTACTTTCTTTCTCAGATGTCTATAGCTATATAAAAAAAAGAATTGTTTACTAAGATTTAGTAATAATTTACCACCAGTGGCGACTAATGACCAATCGCATGAGCTGGTGATCTGCCTGCCTTGTCTCTGTGAACACAACGGTGATTGATTTAACAGACCTCCTATTCTAACTGCTGGCATGTGAATAGTGTGCTTTTCTGCAAAGCGAAGGTCAATCAAAGCACCACTGTATCCGCACTGAAGTGTTTGTTTCAGCAACAATGTGAGGACAATCGCTAAAATTTGAATTTCAAGTCTGGATTAGCACAATATTTCTCCCTATTCAACCTGCCAGTGGTCAGCCACTTTATTCTTAAACTGAACAAGCAGCGAAAATAGCCCCAGACGACTTAAGTGGAAAGAAATCTGTGTCAGACTGAGTCAGAACGTGCGAGTGGACCAAACTAAACACGGGGGGCAGCTCCTTTTCC
Organism: Menidia beryllina; assembly: GCA_013363375.1. NCBI lineage: Eukaryota > Metazoa > Chordata > Actinopteri > Atheriniformes > Atherinopsidae > Menidia > Menidia beryllina. The sequence continues at coordinate 497,497 of JABUIW010000065.1, forward strand.
TTTGCCCTTGCCGAAATTTTCACAGCTGCAGGAAAATGTATACTCAGTGGAATGTGGTGTTGAAACAGGTTAGAGCTCTGCACACAGCAATATGTTTGTTTCACTGGAAGGGGGAACAGTCTGTGGAAGACGCCAATTTGTCTGTAAGTAAGTAAGTAAGTAAGTAAGTAAAGTTTATTTATATAGCACCTTTCACAGACATCAATGGTCACAAGGTGCTTCACAGATTCTGGCGCTGTGTAGACGGCTGCCTCTCCAGTATCTTCTGGTAACCTTAATTTCCTGAGGGAGTCTTCCCAAGGGATCAATAAAGTTCAGTCTAAGTCTAAGTCTAAGAAGTGCACAATTATACATCATGATAAAACAACAAAATCTAATAAAAACCATAACTACATAAAACAATAAAATGTAATAAAAACCATAACTACATCGAATGCACTAGAACTGTTAAAAAGATTTGCAAAAGAGATAGGTTTTAAGTTTGCTCTTAAAAACTTCCACAGAATCAAGAGAACGTAATGTGAGCGGGAGATCGTTCCAAAGCTTTGGCACAACGGCCTGGAAGGAACGATCTCCTCTAGTCTTAAAACGGGTGTAGGGGACCTTAAGAAGATTCTGATCCAATGACCTTAGCCTTCGAGAAGGGATATACGGACACAGCAGGGCTCTAATGTATCGGGGAGCCTGACAATGGAGAGCTTTAAAAGTCAGAACCAGGATTTTGAAATTAAAGCGAAAAACCACTGGAAGCCAATGGAGAGATTTTAAAATTGGGGTAATGTGAGCCCTTCTGTTGGTGCGAGTCAGCACCCTAGCCGCCGCGTTTTGGACCTGCTGCAGACGAGACAGCTCCTTTTTGTTAAGACAGGAAAAAAAGGCTGTTACAATAGTCTAAACGAGAGGACACAAAAGCATGAATGATCAGCTCCAGATCATCTTTGGAAACAAATCTTCTTAGTTTTGAAATATTCCTGAGCTGGGACCCCTCGAGTCATTTAAGGTGACCTATTGCTTAGAAAAATACAGCGGCTTCCCCCAAACTAACATGCAAATAATAATGCATATGATTTATTAGGGAAAATGGGTGTCCCTACTATGAATATAGCTAAAAAACATTATTCACTTTGAAAGAAGAGGCTTTAGTCACTACAGAAATAGGTCACAGTAAAAGTCCTTAACGTGTTTGACCTCAGCTGAATTAAGTATTTCAACAAGGTTAAGGCATTAAAGAAAATTAAATACTCATTATGAGGCAGAAGAATCTTATTAATATTTCTCTACAGTGTGATTGGATTATTTGTAGTCATTTGTAGATGGCCATTTTACAATTAAAGCATTGTTTTCCCTTTACCGTATATTCAATTGGTTTGGTTTAACAGCTTATTCTCCATTCTCATTAAGTAATAGTTAGAATCTCCACAGAAAGAAACACGACTCAATTATTGACATATCCAGACTGAAGGTGACCTAATTTCAACTTGACGGTTGTGCTTTTTTACATTTACCTTTATTAATATTGTTCGCTGAGTTTGTAGTGAGTCACAGTTTCTGAGACTTAATCGAAGTCACTTTGATTTAGTTTGGTGTGAAATGCTTCAAGACATATTCCCTCAAATGAATGAGTCTAACATAGGGCAAGCATATGGTTTCATGTTCCATGCGCCAACGTGCACTAAGATCTCGCGATGACGCGATCGTGACGTAGACTACGCTCGCCCAATCCCTAGAATAAAACTTGCTACAGCGTGGTCGGAGTCAGAGCACAGTCTGACGTGATAACGTTGTAGCGGCAACCAGAGGTCCCTCGTGTCACAGAAAAAGTCACCGGCTTCAACTGTAGTGAAGTGAAGGTGAGCGTTTAATTTATTTTTTCTAAACGAACGACTTCGCTCCTAACCGAACTTCAGTAGAAATCGACTGAATTAAACCTTTATTAGCTCCGTTAAGGGAAAAACAAACAAACAACCCTCGCGAGGGCTTTGGATAGTGGCGTTGAAATTGCATTCATGTGTATCTGTGAATGAGTTTGAAATACCATTTTGAACGCCTTACGGTGAGAGTTTCGTGGACCTCGTGTCCGGGCAAGCTGAAGGCTCACACAGTCGGCGGTTATGGTAGCGCCACCTGTCTTGAGGCTCCGGTGTGTAGGAGTTGTAGCGTAGCGATGCTGTCACGCCGCCAATGCAGCCGGGACGCCATTGGGGGCAAAGCCGCTTGTCACGTTTTCTATCAACTCCCGCTTAAAACAGAGTTTCGCATTACAGGTGGCCGGTTCGCTCGGCTCCTCTTAGCCCCATTCCCACGCATGGGTAACTCTCAGCGGGTTTAAAGTCGCCCCTGTCCTTGACGTATCTAAGTCCTTGACTCCGGCGTTTGACATAAAGGGGCACCTTCACGCGCAGGGAACGGTTGCCAAGGGTACTATTACCGCGTGCTGTGCAAACGCTGTCCGGAGGTCAGTTCTGAAAGCTCGGACGGCGGTCATTCTTGTCATTCATCGTTCAAATGTTTAACGTGTGCCAGAAATAGATGAATGGACCCTGCTCTATTCTGGTTGGGTTATTGTCATGTATAGCATGTTTTTTTCTATAAAAAGAAACGGCTGTAAATTAGCTGAATTTGATCTTGGCATTAAAAAAAAATCTAACTTCAGCTTCATTATTGAACTGTATCGATTTCTACTTCTGCTCTTTATATGTATATATATATTTAAACTCTTTTTTTTATTAATTACAATTTTATACTTAAAAAAAAAGAGGCTTTCTAAACCGGGATGCCAAATGCAAAGTTTGTACCATGAACACACCAATTAAGCCGGTGGGACATTAAAAGTTCCTTGAATCTTTCGATGTCAGTAAAGTGTCCACAATGCAAAAGGTGCCGCTGCTCTGGAAATGCTGGTGCAGGCCTATGAAATGAGATTTACTTGTCTGTGTCTTACTTTCCCATGTGCTACTTGGAGCTTTTCCCCAGTGTGTGACTCTCACATGATTTTCCATAGCACAATGACTCCTATGCACCCCTGACTCCCCCCCCCCCCCCCCCCCCCCCACACCACCACCACCATGTCATTTGTACTTTTGATTATACCTTTTGCCCTGTACTCCTCTGAACTGGTTGCCTGATATGAGTCCACAGACCAAAAAAGGAAATCATTACAGATTTATTACCATATTTTGGTGTGTATCTGCTGGTTAGACTGGTTTTTTTGTTTTTATTGTTTTACGTTCTTTGGATGACTGGCCGCAGGGAAGCATGGGCGTAGTTTCTCATCAGTGCTCTGACTTTAGCAGGAAGAATATGGTTTTTACCAGTAAGAGATCCACTTTGGGGGGCCTCTTCTTGGAAGAAGGCGTGCCGTGCGATATGAAGTCTAGTTGCATCATTTTTGATCCCCCTGCTGGGATGCTATATATTAGATGGTTTTGCAGAAAGCTGAATGTGTTGCAGATATGTTTAAATTGGTCAGCTTTCATCTAATGCTGCTTATTGCAGAGGCCGTTTTTAACTCTGTGGTCTTGATGATCCGTTCAAAGGGGTCTACGCTGTCGTTACGATTCAATCCTTAATTGATTTTTGACTTTTTTGTTTTGCCCCTCAAGGCTATGATAATGTTGCCTTGGATTGGACATATCTTCTAAGACGTCCTTGTAATCGAACTCTTGCGCACATCTAAAACTTTTTCGATTCCTTGTGAAATCTAATCACTCTAGGGGAAAAAATGTGACAAATGGTAGAGACTGGCTGGCTGGCTGTTCCACATCTTGTATTTTAAAAACCTTGGTGAGAGGAGTCCAAACATAACATCTCGTCAAAGCTCAGGGGACCACGCTGGTCTTCCTTTCCTCGTCCCCCAAAGAAGGGTGTGACTCCACTTTGCTCTCACTATCTGTCCTGAACACACGTGTCTTGACCTTCCTGTGTGAATGTGCAGGGAGCCATTGCCTTAGTAGCAGCTCAGACTCCTTTTTAAGGATCTCATTCTGTTTTATTTTCTTTTAAACTTAGTTTTTTATTATTAATGAAGTTGCAGTGGTTGAATTATTACTTTTGTACTTTGTCTTAATTTCTGTAAGCATTTCTGACCCCACCCTCATTTAAAAAAATAAATAAATTCTGTTTTATAATTTCAATATCCATATATTTCAACATCTAAAAGAGTAATCCGATTAAAGTATTATCTTGGTAAAAGTTTTGGTATGTTTGGTATGTAAGATTATAGATGTGATTTCTGCCCAACTTGCAGAGCAATTAGCTTCACACTGCGGCAAATCCCCCCCACCCCCTCCTCCGACCCCCCCTGCTTAGCACTTTCCAAAAGCCGCATCAGTCAGACTTAAAACTGTGATATCATGCAATCCTTGAACAAGGAGACGGAGACGTCCCAGTCTGTATCTTTGCAGCTAATACATGACCCCCTCCTCACCCCCCCCCCCCCCCCCCCCCCCCCCCTCCACAGGTTTTGGAGGTCAAGACTGTCTCGCCTTATGCCAAACCGTATTCCAAACTTAGCTGCACTTTACAATGCTGAGAATAACTAGAGCAGTATTTTTTGGGTCACGGCCATGTCGGCTTCCTCCTTAGCTTTGTTGAGGTGTGATCTAAATAAAAGGTTAAGTGTTTTATCTCTGTTCTTTTAAGGAGCATGCCGTTTATCATAGCCACGCTTTTGCGCTGCTGCGTTTGTCCTCAAAAGACCCCCGCCCTCCCCTCCCTCCCCCTCACAGCGTCCAGGTTGGACTCTCTCCCCCCCTCTCGTATGTTTCACAAGTTTCCGTGGATTACTGGGCAGGTTGTGTCCAACTGGCTGTAAACGGAGGCAGATTTCAGCGTGGTGGTTTTAGTTAAACAAAGCCTTGTTTTTTCAGTCTTTAGCCGGTGCAGAGTCCAGTCCCTGCCCCAGTGGTTTAACCCTTGGCCGCATACTTCACGCACAAGGTGACGGTTTTCTAGGTGGTCTGTTGACCTTCTGCGGGGTTTGATAAGACGAGAGCTGTTTTTTTTTTTCTCTTTAAATTTTGCCAAGACGTTCAATCTTCTCTCCAGAGCTTGGATCAGATCGGGTTAAGCAGTTTAAAATCTACTTTCAGAGAAACACCTGCCTGCCCGAGCACCTCTGGTGCTTTTGTTTGGACAGCAGAAACATTTGTTTTTCTTTCCTCTGTGACCAAAATTCAGAAAGAGGCACAGAGGAACTTTGTGTTGCTTCAGTTCACATCCTTTTGCACAAACCAGTGTAAAGAAAAAAAAAAAAATGGTTGAGTAATTTCCCAGGACTATAATGTCTCGGTGCGCAGCGGGAATGTCGCCACCTTTGGTTACTGCGCTGGTGAAGATGAGCTCAGATTTGTTTTGGTTTGTTTCTTTTAAAGCTGACTCTCTACGTGATATATAAATCGCTACAATTGTTTTTTTTGGTTGTTTTTTTTTTGGGTCCTGAAAGTTCCCAAAACAATAAAGCTGTTTGGAGGATGATAAGTCGATCCTGTTTAGACGACCCGACTGCTGCAGCCAATGAGCAGCTGAAGGTCACAAAGGCAGAGAATGGTGTCAAATGGCAGAATCATTAAAAATAGACCTGAGTGGACAGAAACCCTATATTCTCCCACTTATAACATTTATTTAGATTTTTTCAATTTTATACCCGGACTTATTTTGCAGATGAGAAATCATTCTGAACGCATGGTAACGTTTTATATTTCTGCTTCAAGAATGACATCTTCTGCTCCGATGTGCTGGCTTTGTGCGAAGTTGCACAGGCTTGGAGCCGTCTTTGCTGAGTCAGCAACGGGAGCAGACCTCCCTCCCGAGGACAGTCGCACGCAGGGCTCTAATTCCACTTTCTGTGGATTTCCAGCATGGGTGAATATATACACAAGGCTCAAATTTCCCCCCTTGTTCCGTCATAAAGCGGACACCTGGCTTTGCTTGGCGCAGGGTTTTGCGTTGAGGTTTCGTGGGAAGTCGTTTTTTTCAGCCGGCGCTTGAGTACACACGAAGGTAGGGAGTCCGAGCCCAGCCGGGGCTGCACAGTGGTCTTTTGTACCGTGAGGCGGAGCGGCTTAGGAAACCCCATGGATGTTTTGGCAGGAGGTGGGGCAGGTTCTTCAGACGCCGTGTCATTCCAGCAATTCAGCAATGCCGAGCCACACGAGGACAGAAGGCCCAAGAGCCAAGTCCATAAGGCCCTTGAAGAATGAAATGTTCAGTTTTGTAGACGCATCATGTCTGGTTTTAAAAGCTTATGTCGGCATTTGTAAGAATTGTATATGTTAAATGTTTTTTTTTGTGTTTAAGTTTTAGGCTTTCACGCTTTGTCCTTCCCTGTTTTCCAGAGTCCAGTGAATCAACCATGGACCAGGCAAGGTCAACAATATCTAAGATTGTAAGTAGCGAAACGTTTTGCCTAAACCTTATAATAAAGTTTTTGGCTATAAGGTTTTCTCCCTGCCTCCATAGAAAGTTATTGTTACAAGTCTTATAAGGCAACATTATTTCCTCTTATTTCTCTTGGAGAACACGATTGAAAAGGATCAAGGACAATTTACTACATTTGTTTTTTAAACGTAGTATCAGGCTCGCTTTTTTTTTTTCCTCAAGCAAATGAAGACAGTTCTTTCAAGGAAGAGAGCAAGCAGCTCGTGGTATCAAACTCTAAAATGTCCCCTGCAAAAGGCCCTTCGATTCCATTGAAAAGGGACCGATAGCTAGAGCTTTTTCTCCATCTTGGGCAACCATTGGTGCTCGGCTCCACCAGTGGTGAAGAATGTCCTCTGCCCCCCTATTTTTGGTCTTTTTTTAATTTTTATTTTTCATTCACATGCCATAAAAAGATGAGCAGAAACAGGATGCAGTTGTCGTTTTGGTTTGGCACTGATATCTGAGCCGTTAGATCAGAAAGCAACAACTGTAGGTTGTTATTAGTCATTTTGAGTCTGCTAAACTTTCAGTATTTGTAGGAAATATTCATCAGAGGATGTTTTCCATTTGAAGCAAGTTTTTAATTTATTCATATTTCCTATGGCCATTGATGTGCTTTGATCCCACCAGAAAAGGTTAAATGTATAAGATTAAGTCGGCAGTTTGCCCTCAAAAAATTGTTTTTTCTAGTACTACTCTTTATATGTTTTACCAGCGACAACCCTTTCAAAACTCTTTTTTTCTTCTTTTATTTTTTTAAAGTTTAACGGAGAGCCGCACTCCTACACCCGCTTCAACCTGACCCAGAACATGGAGGGCGACAACAGCCAGGTGGAGATGAAGCTGTCCTCCGACATGGACGAGGAGGTGGGCGGAAACGGCGTGGGCGACCACCTCAACCACAACTCCCACCGCAAGCCCTACGCCGCCGAGAAGCTGGGCCGCACGCCCAAGAACCTGGGCTTCATCGCAGCCGCCTTCCTCCTGGTCTTCATCATCGGTAAGAGGCTGTGGCCGTAAACGCTCTACCGGTCAGGGATGGTTGGCGTTCCCAAAGCTGGCTGTCGGCTGCGTCCTAAAAAGTTTGTGTTCTTTCATGTTTCGGGTCCCTCTGCGGCTGCTCCTAACCTGAACCCGCTCCTCCTTCTAGGGTACTTGGTCAGCTACATGGTCCACGGGAAGAAGGAACTGGCGCCCGTCTGCGCGACCTCCACGCTCAAGTCCGAGGGGGACGTCGTGGCTCACGAGACCGGCGCCGCCCCCCTCATGAACTGGGACGACGTCAAAAAGCTTCTTGCCGCGAGGTTAAGCGCCGAAAAGCTACGGGGCGCTCTCAGGTGACCGGACAAGCCCCCCCCCGCCCGCTCGCTCGTCTTCCGAATGCTCGCGCAGGAAGTGCATCATAGTCTTTTTCTTTTCTCGTGCGCCGCCACAGCGACTTCTCCAGGGCGGACCACCGGGCTGGTTCCCCCGGCGACGAGGCTCTGGGGAACAAGGTGCTCCAGAGGTTCAAGCAGTTTGGCCTGAAGACGTGGACCGACGAGCACTTTGTCAAGGTCCACGACCCCGCGGCGTCCGGCTCCAACCGGATCCTGTACAGGAACCGCTCGGAGGAGAGTCCAAAGGGATTCCTGTCCTACAGCCCCACCGGATCGGTGACGGTGAGCAGCGGGGGGGCTGAGACGGAAGGCCAAGCGAAGACGAATGGGATCGGTTCGCTTACGAAACGGGTTCTTGTGTGCAGGGTGCAGTGCTGTACGCAAATTACGGACAAGAGAGGGATTTTGGGATGCTGAGGGATAAGAACATCGACATGAATGGGAGAGTGGTGCTGGTCAAATCGGGAAAGATCAGCCTCGCTGAGAAGGTGGGTGGTTTTTAGTCATTTCTGTATGAAGAGCTCCATTTTTTTCCCCTGACCCCGCTTGCACGCTGTTATATTATGTCGTTTTTCCATCCTTTTTGCTCACAGGTAGCCAACGCTGCCAGAGTGAACGCCTCTGCCGTGCTGATCTACCCAGACCAGGCTATCGGAGACGAAACGGAGCTTTATGGACATGTGAGTGGGGACAAAATGAAAGGCGAAGAAAAGGCGGCCGTGGATTAGCTCCAGCTCTCACTGAAAATTGGATCCCTTAATCCGTGCTCACAGGGGAGAATTCAACTTCCATCAGTAAAACAAACAGATGGAAGCTGTTTTGTCCCGATTGACTTGCAGTTAAAAATGAAATTATCTGTCTGGGGACGGGTTCTTAAAGGAGGGTTGTTATGCTGTTTCGGGGCATGAGGTAGAAGTTCCAATTGGTTAGTTTTAAGGTGCTTATTTTTTTTTGGAGTTGGGAAAGTTTCAGGTTGGCGTGAAACGGTTTAACCGATGCTCGCCTCATACTGAAAGCTTCCTCTGTGGGCGCTCCGCAGGTGCACATGGGTTCAGGCGACCCCTACACTCCCGGCTTCCCCTCCTTCAACCACACCCAGTTTCCCCCCGTGGCGTCCTCGGGCCTGCCGAAAATCCTGGCCCAGACGATCACGCTAGGGATGGCAAAAAAGATTCTGAGGTGAGACTGACACAGAGTAGAGAGCTTGGTTTTCTGAGAGGTTAAAGATGAGATTTGAGAACTTTTTTGTGATTCGCTTTTTAACATTGCAATAAAAAACACACAAACAGGAACTTGAACAAGGATAAAATAAAAACATGATTCATAGTTTACTCATAGTTTACATGAAAATGCATCAGCATAGCTTATCCACTCGACCCTCTCATGATATTCATGTCTGGACCCCATATTTGGGTGAATACTTCCCCTCTTATTATTCAGCCTGAAAATCAGTTGTTTACAGTTGGCTATTTTAGCCATTTCTCATACTCGTATTTATTTATTCCCATAGGTTTAGTGTCATTTCACATTAAGAGAGCATGTGGAAAAAGAGTCCCCCTACTCTTCTCATATCACAGAATTGCAGAGATTTGAGAACTGTAATTTATTTATTTATTCATTTATTTTTTTTTGTCCCCAGAGAGCTGGAGGGTCCGAATCTGCCTGGGGGATGGGACGGCTACTTCAAGCTGGGGGCCGAGAGCGACACGGTCACCGTGGAGGTCAACAACGTCCTCACGGAGAAGAAGATCCACAACGTGTTCGGGGTCATCAAAGGCTTCGTGGACGCAGGTACGGCCGAGTGCCCGTCAAACGGGGGCGGGGGGGGATGAGCACCCCTGGCTGTGCTCTAAACGCTGAGGGCTCCCGTCTCTTTTCCAGACCGCTACGTGGTCATCGGGGCCCGGCGAGACGCGTGGGGACAAGGCTTCGCCTCGTCCACCGTCGGTACCAGTGTCCTCGCTGAGCTGGCCCGCGCCATCTCAGACATGGTGGAGAATGGTGAGTGGGCCGGTTTTTTGGTATTTATAGCTGGAACTTGGTTCCGATTGACTCAATGGAATTGTGTGGAGGAAGCGTCTCAGGCGGAGTTTACACACCACAATGTTCCAATGGAGTTGGAACTCCAGTTCTTTTTTAGTTCTAACCCTTAAAAAAAAGTTCCTATTTTCACACTTAAAATTTCAGTGCCAGATTAGGAGCCTTGCCGACTGGGTGGGATGACCCAGAAATGTTTAATTTGTCAGTCATACTGACAGCAGTGGGCAGCATTACAGCTCCGTGTCAGCGTGGTGATGTCCAAGTCCTTAAAAACAATTCCTACCATCACCCCTTAAAGCCTGAACAGTAAAAAGATAAATAAAAATATAAGCTGAAACAGCGGCAGAGTCGGTATTAACTTAGATTTCTAAATGAAACCTTGCGATTTGATTTTCGCTTTTCATTCACAGGTGGGTTCAAACCAAGGAGGAGCATAGTGTTCGCCAGCTGGAGCGCCGGGGAATACGGGAGCGTTGGCGCCACCGAGTGGTTGGAGGCAAGAACTGCACCGCAAGTTCAAATTTGTCATTTTCTTCCCCGGCTGTTCAGTTTGCTCATTTGTCTGCCTCCACATGCAGGGATATCTCTCTTCTCTGGGCATGAAGGCCTTCTCCTATATCGACCTGGATGGCATCATAACAGGTATTTACAGTCATGTTTGAAAACTTCCTGTAGAACAATTTTAGGATTAAATACAGGGTGTAATTGTGTTTTTTTTTCCTTTTTTCTTTTAGGTCGAAACTCTTTTAAAGTAGCAGCAAGTCCTCTGATGCACGGCTTGATTGAAAAGGCTCTGAAAGAGGTACAGGAAATAATTTTTTTTTCCTATTTTTATTATTTAAAAAAAAAATATTTCACACAAAAAAAAAAACTCTTTCCTTTTTTTTTTTTTTTTTTTTCTTCCCCTCGGCAGGTTAAAATCAAGGACGGTACTCTCTTTGAGCAATTTGCAAAGAGCAACTGGGAGAAAGAAGTGTAAGTGTGGCCTGTTCAGACAGCTCACGGCAATTCAAGTCAAATGTCCCCCCCCATCTGATCTTCTCCTCATCGTCACGCGTTCCTGTCTTTCAGGTTGGAGCCCATGAAAATGGACAGCGCAGCCTATCCGTTCATGGCCCTCTCCGGGATTCCCTCCGTGTCGTTTAGATTCGCCGCCGGTGACTTGGTAAGTGTTCCATCAGTCTCAGGTAGAAGCGTAGTATCAAAGCTGTGAACTAATAAAGCCCCCCCCTCCTCCCTCAGGACTACCAGTACTTTGGCACCATGCTGGACACCCAGGAGAAGCTGTACAGCGCCACCTCGGCCCAGGTTCCCCAGCTGGCCGAGACGGCCGCCCGCTTCGCCGGCCACCTGGCGCTGCGGCTGGTGCACGACCACCTGCTGCAGATGGACCTGGTCAAGTACGACTCGGTCATACGCGGCCACGTGCGCAGGATCAACACTAAAGTCAAGTCCATCCAGTCGGTGAGCGCCACCGCCGCCGGGTTTCGCATCACTCCGCTTTAACGAGGAAGGCTACTAAAACTCCCTTTTTTTGTGTTTTGTTTTGTGCTGCGCGCCCAGATGCAGCCCCAGCTGTTCCCCGAAGCGCTGACCGTGCAGTGGCTGATCATGGCCTCGGGCTCTTACGGCCGGGCCTCTCGCAGCCTGGCGGAAGACATCCAGAACAGCGACCTGGAGGACGTGGAGATGTGCCGCATTCTCAATGACCGCATCATGACGGTGAGACCCCGGGGAACCCGGATGGCTTTGGACCTCCCGGCCGGTCACGCGCTACATTTTTGCCTCTCTTTACCACGATGCATCTTTTTTTCTTTCGAATTCGACCTCTTGGCCTCATAGTGGACGCTATAAGACACTGCTGTTTGAAATCTAAAGCAAAATGGTTTCATACATTTTCAACCAATCATGTTCTTATTGTGTGATTTAAAATTTTGTAAATTAATTATTTGTCCCATCAGGACCAAAAAACATTTGATTATATTAACAAACGTTTTAAATGTAAAGATAAACCCACTAAGCCTATACAAAGAAAAACTACCTGTACCATGACAAAGCCTAGTTATTAAACTCATCAGGTCCCGCTAATCCCGGATATCTTAAAAAAAAAAAAAGGAGCTACAACAGGCTGACAACTTTTGGACGTATTAGTTTTTTTCTGTTCTATTTATTGATTATTCAAAGTGCTTGTCAGCAGCCTCTCCAGTTTAAGAAGACGCTGTCGGTTTCCCCCTCAGGTGGAGAGGAACTTCCTGTCGCCCTACGTCTCCCCCAGAGACAGCCCGTTCCGCCACATCCTGCTGGGATCCGGCTCCCACACCCTGGAGGCCCTGTCCGGCCACCTGGACGCCCTGAAGATCAAACACCCCGAGGCCGACGCCGACCTGTTCCGCAACCAGTTCGCCCTGGCCACCTGGACCATTCAGGGCTGCGCCAACTCTCTGGCCGGGGACATCTGGTCCCTGGACAACGAAATCTAAAAGGCGCGCGCCTGACAGCCGCCCCCGTCCTCATGTGCGATCACGTCGTGGAAGGAAGAACTTTGTCCTTAACCACCAGATTTTAGAAAACGAGAAAAGATCGACCGCGTATAAACCCCCCTCCCCGTGCGAGCAAATCCAAAGCCAAAATGCGAAGGAAAAAAAGCCTTAATCGATCGCTACACTTGAATACTTTGGTGCTAACAATGACGTCCTTAAACAATTGAATGGATCTCGCCCTCTGAACGAGCGACTATAGCCATGTTTTTAAAATTGGTTTTTAATTTTCAGGTAAAAAAATCTTAGTCCCAGGCTCTGTCTGCCCGCTCGGATACGAATAAAACTTAAAAAAAAAGAAAAAGACAAAGGAAAAAACGATTAATCAACCAAAAGAGAAAAGATTTAACAGGGCAGCGTCATAAGCTAAAGCAAACCATATAAACACCCTTTGTTGTATCACTGCTGCTGGAGCTTAAGGTTCAAACCCCCCCCCCAACCGGGTTTTAACAACACGGCTCATCAGATCCACAAGGCGCCCAGCGGGGCAGGACCTTATCCGACTCCTCCACCTCAAGGTTTTGACGCTAATCCGTCATCTGCCTTCCAAAAAAGACAAAAACGAACAAACAAAAAAAACCTCAAGGGGAAAAAAATCTCACACACGTGGCACTGAAACAAAAACCGTATGTCTATTTATTATGTTATTTATTTATCAGTGGCAGGGTTCACTATAAATAGTTTTTTAAAAAAGAAGAGTCGCCTTTTATAAAAGAACATGTATAATTATCGGGAGCAGTGCCTCCCATAATTATGACAGTTATACTGTCGAAATGACAAAAGCAGCATCTGCTAACAGAAGTGTGCACGCAGACCGACGGCCGTGAGCCAAAGCAGCGATCGGGCACCATGTTTTTTGTTTTTTTGTTTTTTCTCTCTAAACCTTTCACCAGAGTGAAACCTGACAAACGCCTCTGGATGCCTCTCCAGCCCTTTGGTCCGTGTACACTTCTCCTCGTCCTGACAGCATTATCGGAAGCAGAGTTTTCCATAATGCGGAGAAGAAGAAGGTAGTTTTTGCCTACCAGTGTGTATCTGTATCGGAGGCAGTGCCCTCCATATTTCACTGTAGGGTTGAATGTTTTTTTTATTATCGGGGACAGTGTTTCCCATAATGTGTACATACACTTCCTAGCTCCGCAACGCGCCTCTGCGTCCTCTTTGACGTATCCCTGCTGCTTCCCTCTGAGGGGACAGGCCCCTAAGGCCAGCTCTTGGCATCTCACTGGCTCCTGTTTTTCTTTGTTGCAGCTGGAATGAATCATTTATTGTGCTTTTAAGAAAAACACAAAGCATGTTACAGTCATTTCTGGGGCCACTGTGATTACAATAAGCAGGATCAGTATTTTCATTGATTTTTTTTTTTTTTCTTCTTATGCATTTTTAGTTTAATGTGCAAAAAATCTCGTCTGTTCTCATGCATTTGTTCCTCAGATTTCCTCGTGCCTTTACGTTCTAAGACTGCATTTTCAGAGCCAAGTTTCTGCACGAAGATCTGAATAGATCCAGGTGTGATGTTTGATTCTCTTTCTTTCAATTCTCTGCTAGAGTCTGTAGTTACAGTTACAACATTACCTTTAGATGTGATAAGAGAATGAAAATCAGTGTAACTTAAATTACAGTCCCACACCATCATTCTTATACAAAATGTGACGCAACCTAACTTAAAGTTGAACTGTTAAGTTAAACAGTTAATTCCTGATCTCTACATATGAACAAAATGTTGCGCACTGTCCAAAGAATAAAAACGCACAAGAAAATGTATTCCTTTTTTTTAAATTGAAATTTTACTTGATAAAGGATGTTTAGAAAGTCAATATGCTTTATTTCCTCCTTCCATCTGTATGTAAGCTGGCTTTGCTTTACAGTTTTGTTGCTGGAATAAAAAGACAAATCTTGATGATCGTCTGCTTAATTCATCTTCATTTGATCATTTTTAAGTAGAGGGGAAACTTAAAGTGTAGTGAGCAGCAATAGCCTCATGGTGGGGACAAAGATTGTGTTCCTGTCCACAAAGATGACAAAGTCTGGATTTACTCAGATTGACAGCCAGATTATGACGTTTTTAAAAACGACTCTTCTAAAACGCATACGAATTCTGCTTTTTGTTAAGTCATATATTGAAGTTTAATGGATTTTTAAAAAGTGTGTGGCAATAGGGAAAAAACCATACCGTACTAACCACCGTCCTATTGTTGTTCCTTGGAAGGCTGGTTAAACATATCAGGCTTGAATATGGCTAAACCAGAACGAGCCAACTCCCTCTACGGAGGCTGCCGTGTTTTCAGCCAGAAATCATCAGTAAATTTGCAGCATGTTCCTTTAAGAGTGGGCTGACAGCCTGAATGTGCACCGGAGATCCCATAAAACAGAAGAGGTCTCACTTCTATAGCGATTCTACAGCTTAAGGAAATGTTGACATTAAGCGTTGACCGGAAACGAGTTTAAAATCACTGCCACGGCTCCTTGAAAAGAAGTTGAAACACACTAGCAACATGCGCGTTAAACCGAGGGGTTAAAGCGCCATAAAAGCAGAAAAAAAACACATTTTTCTAACCTTACTTCTCGTGTCAAAGTCAGTACTTGATATGTAGAAGGAATAACTTATCATAGACAGAATGGTCTAGTTTCTTCTTACTCCTATCCATATGTCGAAACCAAAAAACTATTGTTGTAATAATTTAGTAAGTAATTAAAAACATCTATATTGTTTAGTTGTTCTTTGGAAAACAAAGTAAGCCAAATCTCAACGTTTTGTTCATATAGGATACGCACACCACATTTCGCGTGGAGTTACTCGTCATCGTTCCTGTCAACATAGACGATCTCTGTAGCACGGACACGGCAAAAAGAACAGACCCGAGCAGCAGCCCGAGCGCAAACTCTGACTGAGTCCCCGGACAGAGCGGTGGTGCGAGTCAAGCTTTCTAAAAACGGTTCATGTTTCACTCAGCGGCTCGTGGACGGTGGAACTTAAAACGTCAAAGATGTCAGGGCCGGTTAACTCGTAACCGGTTTGTTGGAGCGGAGAAGAACACGCGCGCACGCACGTGCACGCACACACCGGAACCGAAGCTGACATCAAGTGGCAGAGGTCTTTAGAGTGACAGGTAGGATGTGCATCCCATTCAGAAAACTTAGTTCAGCGCGTTCTCCTTTTGGAAATGTAACTTCTAGGTCGAAAAGTGAACAATAAAAAAATAATAAATCAATAAAAAGCTAAATTTCGGAGGCTTTTTGTGCATTTGTGGAGGAAAAAAAGATAGTGGGTGTAGGAGACTGTGTGGCGGGAAGGTAGCAGCAGGTGAGGGCCGGTGTGGCCTTCGGGGCTGTAGGACATCTCAGAACTTTGTCACCTTATGGCTGAATGAAATGCTAAAGTATCGCATTGTGTCGAATGTGAATAACTTAACTTCTTTTAACTGAGCCCCCACTGACGGTGTATATTTTTTTCGTGACAGTGGAAAGAAAACAAGAAGAAGGAAAAAAAAACAAAAAAACAACCAAGTTGCACATTTCATGGAACGAAACGAACGAAACGAAAATTAGAATTTGAAGAGTACAATACTACAACAGGACGGGGTAAATGTAATCCAGTTTGTGTTTTCAAGAGACAAGTGATAGGGGGCATTTATCTAAACCCATGCACCACCAGCAATAAAATAAACCCAGGCCAGCCAGACCACGTGGAGGCCTTTTAGGAATTTAATTCAAGAAATAAGATTCCTTTGACAAGATTAGCTAAAATCATCTGTTCTGGGCTTGAAGCTGCCTCCTGTCTCCCTCTGCACTCCTCCCTGCTCCCCATCCATCATCCACTCGGCTCCACTTCTGTCCCATTGCACATGCCAGCTCCACTGGATCGGAGCCGGTGTTTATAGTTTTATTCTAGGTATTATGTAAGTCATTTGGCCCGTCTCTTTATTGGTACAATTGATTTAAATGAGTGTGTTTTCCTTTTTTTTTCCTTAAAAAATAAGTAGGACCACAGGGACAGAGTTTAGGCCTGTCT
Source organism: Menidia beryllina (assembly GCA_013363375.1). Lineage (NCBI taxonomy): Eukaryota > Metazoa > Chordata > Actinopteri > Atheriniformes > Atherinopsidae > Menidia > Menidia beryllina. Next base: position 513,885 of record JABUIW010000065.1, read on the forward strand.
GGATCCCGCAGGTGTCAGTGAACGCTGCACTGGTCCTTTGAAATTTCTTAATGATGTCCTGGGAGTCCTATTATAAGCAGAGAAAGCATGTTACATTTATGTTGAGCGACAGGCCTTGGTTAGCGTGTGAAATGTTACTGTTAATAAGTGTATGATTACAAAAAGCATCAACACCCTAAAACAACAACAATTAGTAGAGTTCTGGGATAATGTCCCTTGGACAGATTAAACCAATAGTGAGGATATTTGTGAGAATGCACGGCTTGTTTCTCAGAGAAAACCAACCAACATATCGACAGAAATACCTCACGCCAACTGTGAAACACGGTGTTGGACGCTGATGGTTTGGGCTTGTTCTGCAGCCGCATGACCTCAATCATGGACTGTTTTTAGCAGTCAGACTTGGAGCCCTGAGATATTCCCGAGGTAATCTGGAATAAGAGAACTCTGTAGCATTTACTCTGGATTTATGAAAACATCACAGGAGTGAGAGGCCGTACCAAAGTCTCAGTAATTTTTCCAGAGGCTTTTTTCTGCCAGTGTGCTGGTAGGAACGGGTCCTGTCCTGTCTGGGCTCTATTGTCCGTGTTGTGGAAAGTAAGCGAGGCCTCAGCACCACGGGGCTGATAGGCCTCATCCACCCTTCCCTTCATCCGTCGCACCCTGAAAGACGGCTGGGTTGCAAACTTCCTGTTGCCAAATTGTTCCCTTTTTTGAAGTAGAAGTGTAACAAAGACCCAATGCGGGCAGCCATGGTAATGATCATATCAGTAATGTGGGTCCTGTCGATCTGTGTTTTTTTTTTTTTCCCCATGTCAGATGTGTATTTGTAAGATTAGGCTGTATGTGTTTCGCTTTCGAGGGGATTTGGCTGAAGGGAACCAGTTTTTTATTACTATTATTGTTTTTATTGATATTATGATGATGATGTGCATAATCTGAAAAACTCTTTGCCTTTGCTTCCACATAGCAGCACAGTCTGTCTTAGACAGCTGGTGATCCGGGCAGAATCAAATAAGTGATAGACTTCAAGTTTGGAACCATTTGACGTGTCAACTGTCTTTTTCCAGTACAGAGCCCGACCTTGTCGAGGGGGGGAAAAAAGTTCAGCTCTTATCTTATTACACACAGGATGTCGCTTTAATTGCTAAACTGCTGGGATGAGGCAGACGGTCATATGATACAAATGGAATTAAAGCGCCTTCCAGATGCAGAGTCAGTCATGTTCTCCTGGCTGAGGCCGGACCCTGTGACAGGCCTCTCAGGCTCCGCAGCCCTGCATGTTTTAGATGTTTCCCTGCTTCAACGGACCCGTTTCAAATCCTCACACCATCTTTTGAAGAGATCAAACTTTTTAGTCTGTTCTCAGACATAAATGACAAAAATTTCCTGCTTTTCCACATGGAATAAGCTTGTTTTTTGCATTTTTTTCGTTTTCAAATGAATTATTTAAGAGTAGCAGCTTTTTCTCTGAGGGGGTATTTATTTTGATACCGGCAAATGAGTCGGAAACCAGAGTTGCATAAAGATATCCGCAGGCTCATGTTGTGTTCATTTGCGCGTTGGTGTTAAACCGAGCATGGCCACATCTGGAGCTGCTTTTTAGTAGAAACAATGAATTAAATTAGTTTTAAATGACTGGCCTGAAGCTGCTGCCGTATAGTTATTGTTGTCAACATTCAGTCCTGCCATGACTTTTGTCTCTAATGGTTTTTTTCTAAAGAAAACAAACAATGGGCGGCGTCCCTGGAAGTATCTGAAATTGGCGCGTTCAGACAGCCACAGCCACCCTGAGGCGGCGCGGTCACAGGTGACCGGGAGACGCTGGATGCGTTCAGGGGGGAAGGTGTCTGTCAGGGCTGGCCCGACGCCCGGCGAGCAGTCAGCATAGCGGGAGGCGCGCCAGATGGGTCCGGTGCCAACTTCCCAGCCGGGTGTCAGCCTGCGGGGGTGTTGTGCCACCTTCCTGGATGAGTAGAAAATATTTGAACACGCTCGATGACTCACGCAGGCCAGCCACGGGTCAAAATCGGTTCACAAAGTATTAATGTTACATAGGCAATTGATTCCCTTCACAGTGCTCCAAATGCTTTTGAAAAAAACAAACGTGTGCATATGTGTGTGTGTGTGTGAGAGAGTGTGTGAGTGAGTACTGGATTTCCTGTTCTACCTCTTCTGTCGAGGAGCGGATGGTATTTCGATCCTCGAAGAGCTCCTCTCGGTGTCTCCTCTCCCCCTCAAAGCGCTGCTCTCCTGTGTCGGGTCACATGACCTCCACTTGCAGCTCCGCTAGCCCAGCGGTCCCCCGTCGCCATGGCAGCCCCAGCCAGTGTTAGAATATTGTCTCTGTAGCAGATTTAAACCTTAAACCCCAAACAAAGCAGGTGTCATACGTGTATGCTGATGGGAAAAAATCATGGTGCCATTTTTAACTCTGAGAACCTGCTTTAGCAGGAGCTGATTTGCTACAGATAAAGGGCCCTTTCAGTGACAGATCATTTTTATTAATTCGGATTCCTCTGATCTGGAGGAAAGGAAAACGTTTGCGGTAATAAGTTGAAGGGGTCAGCGAAAGGTTAAAGGGAAAAAAAACAACACAAAAAACCCGACAATCATTGGCTGACTCTCTTACCCTGGTCACACCATAACGGTGGCGGAACAGAGCAATGAGGGCCAGTCACCCACACGATCAGGTCTCTGCAGATGGGAAGTTCCCAGCCACCAGTTTTGCATTGAAAAATGTCCAATGATGACGATCAGACAGTAGGCAGTTTTGTTTTTCTGCGATCAATCCTACTTGCCCACCGGGACATCTATGGATTCAGGACAGTCTTCAAAGTGCCTTATATATCTCCTACATCTCTGCCCAACCAGATTTGGTGGCCATACTCGGGTCCAGGAAGTACATGCATCACTGGGGACTGTACCAAATAAGGTCGGCTCAATAGTGTTTTAAGCTTTTGTACTAAAAGAAAGGGGGGGGGAGTTAACAAATATGAATAAATCAAGATTATATTAAAGCGTGTTAACCAAATTGAATATCAAATAAACAAACAATTTCAAGTATTGTCACTGGCACCCACATTTGGCAACAGAATTCTGAAAACTGAACCATTTCTAGGCCGACGTGGACCCACTCCCTGCTATAAAATCATCCGCTGAGACAGAATATGGCTTGAGCCGATTTCCTTCCTGGTGATCGGCTCCATGGCTTTCGTGCGCCTCTCCTTTACCGTGGACGCGCCATCCCATTCTGTCGTCTTTTCGAGTGGGAAGCGCTATCACAAAAAAGGCGCTTTTCAGAGAGGCCACGGCGTTTCAGCCGATAAGGCCCTCCGTGACCCGCTCACATCAGTCAGGGTTCATTTGAAGTGGAGGAGGGAACGGCGTGCTCGGCTGTTGGTGCACAGAGTTTATTTTTGGCCTTTCCCACACACACACATACACACACACACTCTCCGGGGTCCGGCGCGATGTGTGTGTGTGCGTGTGTGCGCGTTTGCCCTGACTGTGCCGCAAACCAAACCGCCCTCTCAACTGTTGCGTAACCAAAAAAAACAAGAAAAGTCAAATCTGCTGAAGTCATGTGATGTGGCTCCATCACGTGTCTGAGGGTTTTTCATCAAT
>JABUIW010000065.1:517911-557326 GCA_013363375.1 Menidia beryllina
GTGTGAGCTATGCAGACGTGAGATCATGGCAAACAGTGTTTTGCCTCAGAGAAAACGCAGAGGCTGATGTCATGTGTTAGTTTTTCTCGCGGGGGCGTGTGAGAAGACACAATGGTAGGGAGGAGAGGGGGTGGGGTGGGGGGAGGTGGGGGGGGGGGTAAGCTAAAACCTGGAGGAAAAAGAAAACCACATCCGCAAGGTGGATGTGGGTGACTATTTCCTGCTTTCTTTTTAGGCGCTTTGGTTTGGTGGGCCGAAAAAATCTGGTTAGTCACGTCGGAGAGTTGTTTGTCTTCTATTTTAGGGGACAACGGCTCATGAGTGATGGGGTAGAGCGCGAGGGGGGAGGAGGATTTAACAGAAACTCCTTTATGCCGCAGCCTCAAACGGCGGATGCTGGCCAGCCACCCACTCCCAAACAGGTGTCTGACACAGGGCTGCTTTTGAGACTGGCGTGCGGCAGGGAGAAAAGGGAGAGGCAGCGCTTTTGGGCTCAAGCTGAGCTCGTTTTTGGAAAACGGCATGAAGCTAATGGGTTAAGTTAATCATTTACTGAAATGGCGAGAGAAAAACTCACACAGGTGACGTGTGTGGGGTCGAATTACCGCTCCAAATGCCTACCGTCATCCATTTGAACGGCTCAGTTTTAGTGGACAACACGGTACAATTAACGTTTTATGACCCAGACTCAGTGATGCACACATCGGAGAACTTAGCTAAACTGCGCCATTCCCCACTTCTAATGTACTTTGGCCACTTTTAGCATCTTGATGAGATGTTGGCTATGAAAGACATTTATAAGCTAGAACGCCCGATTACCAGATTACCATATCCATAAAAGTAAAAAAACTTGGATAAATAAGCGTAATTTGCTCATATGTTGTCCAAAGAAATGGTCTTCAGTGTCTGAAGCATAAACAAACATTAACGTTGATCATCCTACGCAAATGGAAATATAGGATTGGCTCAAAGAACGTTCTCCATGTTTCACTGCACCTTCAGCATTCGATGCATCAAGTCCATAAAAACCCGACGAAGGAGAGAGAAAGTGAGCGGACGGAAGCGAACGGGAAACTGTGAAGGTGGGGGTGGGGGCTGGGGGGGGTCTCCCAGAATAGCCGCGGTGGCTTGTGCTTTTTGTGGAGGCTGCCTCTGAATGTTTGGAGGGCCGCGGCAGCCCAGACTGACAGAGGAGAACTTGGAGGAGAGGGTGTGGGGGGGGGGGAGCCTCCCGGAGCCAGAGCGCACATGTGGGCGGTGTTATTTTAGCCGTGAGCTCGCATCCGGTTGCCCCCCCCCACAGCCTCTAAAACTGGCTCCTCCACACGTCGCTTCACCTGCTTCACCGCCCTCGTGTTTTGCCCTCCTCACCTCACCTCACCTCACCTCACTTCCCCTATCAGCGTTTCTTCAAAATCCCCCCTGTGGTACTTTCTGATCCTCCGCTCAGATAGAAGGGTATTGTGCCCGCCCCCCACCCCCCCCGGTAAGGTTTAGCGCGGCGTTCAGCCACGCTGTCGATGCCTCAGGTTTCCTCGGATGAAGAGGGCCCCAGTAATAGATCACCTTGTAGCGCCGGCAAACGACGGAGGACAAAAGCTCCTCTGAGCTCTGAAAGCTAACCCCCTGAGGGGTGGGGGTTAACGGGACACCATCTCCTCGCGCAGGGACCGGGCACCCGTTTCCCCTTTTACATCCTCAAATATCGCAAATATTCGCGCCGTGGAGACGAAAAAGAAGGTGTTAAGACTAGGGATGGGGATCGTTAATATTTATTGATATCGAAACCTTTATCGATGCTCTTTATCGATCTGAGTCTTTATCGATACCACTATGCGACAATATTTAGCAAATAAATATTTGTATTTTAAATTAAATGTAATTTTTGATAAATGTTGGCATCAGTAGTTTAATTGTATATTATAAAATAATTTGAGCAATATACAACTGTATTACTCATGTTTCTCGCCAAAACTCAATTTCCCTTTTCTTTACGTTACACTTGAACGCATCATGATAACTTAATTGTAGTTTTACTGAGCCAATCTGAACACATCATCATGCAGCACGTCTGAAACTTTATTTACTTTTCAAGCTAACTAGCTTGTATGCTGCCGATTTCACAATTACTATTGTAATAATAAAAATAACGACCAGACTCGATAGTGGTATCGATAAGCCCAAACGTTATTGATTTTCGGGTTTTGAAAAAAGTGGAACCGGGTCCTTGATAGAACCGGGTTTCGATCCCCATCCCTAGTTAAGACTCACAGAAATCAAATCTAAAACTTCCTCCAACCAGATCAGGGGCCCTTTCAACAACTTGAGTCCGGCCCTCGCGGACGTCAGGGTGCGAGGAGATAAACGTGGCCCTATCTTTTTAAAAATCTTTTTGTTTTAGGAGAGAAACGGCACTATGAAAGGCGCCCATAAACTAGGAGCGTGCAACTCCAGGACAGGGGAGCGGAAGAGCGGCTTGCACATTAACCAAACTTTCACAGCAGCAGTGACGCAATCCTGCTGGCAGGTCTTCAGCTGGGCCCACATCACCGCCCACACACACCCTCACACCCCCTCACACACATCACTTCCTGCCATCAAAGAAAAAACACTTCTTTTTTTTTTTTTTGTGCGGGTGTTTTTGGGGGCGGCGTTACTACACCTTGAGCTTAGTGGGATGGGAACTTTGATTATCCCTAGAATCTTCTGATTTTAAAGCTTTTCAACGGCGAAAAGCCTTGGGTTATTAGTCGGAATTGCTGCCTGCAGACGACCTGCGTCCTCGCTGTTTTTCTTTTCTGAGCTGAAGAATTATAAGTTGGCATTTTCCAAAAATAGGGGAGGTTGCGGCTCCAGAAGCTGCAGATGGGACTTTGAGAATGATTAACACCGAAACCTGTCATCTCCGCTTAATCTGTTCATCTGGGAAGACCCTACTGGGTTTAAAATGCATTTAAGATTGTACTCTTTAAAGCTCAAACACTACTTTTTACCAAAGGATTGTCTCTAGGCTCCTGCTGGGTTTAAAGGAACAGGATTTCTACGCAAACCGGGGAGCCGAATTGGACACAAACACCTGCCTCATGGAGGCACAAACACCTCAGCTTGCCTTAGACTGCCTCCTTGTGGCCAGACGGAGGAATGACACTCTAACCAGCTCCCCCTCAGCTAACCTGCTGATGTCAATGAGGTGGGCTTCCAACAAGTTTGGACCACCGTCAGTAGTGCGTTCAGTGCGTTGATCTTTTTGTTTTAAGGAAGTAAATGCTCACCCACGAGTATATTGTTTGAAGATCCCTTTGCTGGTTTATTAGTCAAAGAGCTTTTTTGTGCATATCTCATCAATGTACATGAGAAAATGGACATGGGGAGGATCGAAGAGGAGGGGACAGACCCCACAAATTCTATCTGTAGATGAATAAAGTTAGAAACGTGTGTCCCTTCACAGAGAGGAGACTGCCTAGATAAGACCTGACACAGCAGCCTATAGAAGCATCACACGATCCATCTTCTGTTCACTGAGGCCTCATCAGAAATGGTCTCGCTCTCAGGCAGCCTCTCTTAATCAAGGGGCACGGATCGAAAAGGCTGAGCTGTGACATTTGGCCAGAAAATCAGAGGAAACGGGCCTGATGGAGGTGTGAATCCTCCCCAGACCCTGGGCCTCATGGCTACGAAAGCAGTGTGGGATCGTCTTGAATGGGGACTCGCAAGCTCTGTCCTATGTTCCCATTTATCTCTGCACGTTTCAGGAAATCGCTGCCCCCGCGTCTTGTTTTGGTGCCAATATTTTATAGAAATGCACCGTAATACAAGACCTTTACACAGCGTCAGCCAGATCAGGAATATTGTTTCGCGGATTTTTAGTATTTTTCTTTTTAAATATTCAATTGGACCAGCTCGGTGCGCCTAGCTTTGCCCCCCTCTGCAGGAGAGCGGTCAGAGCTTTAGTTCAGGACCGTAGCAGCACTTCCTGCCCACTCTCCTCTGCCGGACGTTCTGCCAACTGGAGCTGGCATCCATCCAGCTCTGTTTTCGAACAGATAAACTCTGTTTAGTTTTTTAAATGTATTACTATTTATTTATTTTTACAAAAAATGTTATTTATGCCCGTCGAACATGTCAAATCTTTGATTTACAAAATAATACGAATGAAAGGTCTCTGCACTCAGTATATCAGGACTTCAGACTGATAATACTGAACCATCATATATTTTATTTTATTTTATTTTTTGGGGGGGGGGGGTGCCTTTTCGCCCAGCTCCAGACCGAGCCCAGCTCAAACCTTAAACCGTATTTGGGAAGTGCGTTGATTCCAGGACAGCTGGGTAGGCATGCGAGCGGAGAGTGTGAACGAGTTGGTATATTCTGAGTCACTTCAATGTCAGCACACACACACACACACACACACACACACACACACACACACACACACACACACAAGCTCCTGGTAGGTGTGTGTCCAGGTGTCAGATGGCACTGAAACACAGAGCTTTAGCCCCTGATGATTCTCATGGCCTCATCACCTGCGACCTTGTGGAAAACGCGTGCGCACACACACACAGTTAGATTAAGTGAGATATCAGGACCCCCTTTCTGTGCTCCCCTCCTCCGGCCCCCCGTTCCACCCTGCTGGTTTTAGGTCACCCTCTTAAATCCCACCTGTTTAGCCTGGAAGGACCGGCCAGGGCCAACGGCAAACACGGTCACGTGACCCCGTCGACGCTTCTTAGAAAGACGACATGAGGCCAGGATTAGATAGCGGGGCGGCGTATCGGCCGTTCTTTGTGTCCTCCACGCTCTCCCGCTCACGCAGACACACACACACACACACACATACACACACACACACACACCTCTTTCCGCGGTGGATTTATGGAGCGTGCCGGCACCCCTCCGAATCAGCTTAAAGCGGAAATCTTTCTGCGAAAGGGGCCACGGGGGAGGATTTGTTGGGGATAATATTTCTCCTGACACCTTGGTTTGAGATGCAGGGCGGTAGATGGAAGTCATTAAGAGCTCTGACTCCCCGCCCGCACCCTGATTGATCCCAGCAGAGTCGTCTCTGAGGACCAGCTTCTTCTTTAAGGTCACAGAAGCTGCCAGCGTCCGCGGCTTTCTCGGTATCCATCCGGCAAAAGACGGAAAATTTATTTCATTGCTCCTCATGTAGCTTAGCACGAGGAAGGCGGCCATCAAGAGAACAACCACCAATAAACCACAAACACGTTGGTTTAAGAGAAAAAGTAACTGCTCTAATAAAAATCCGGATTTTTTAAAATATATATATATATTTTTTAGGAGATTTTTTTTTCTTCCCCTAGAAATGCACTCTGCTACAACTTGTTTTCTTGATGATCTTATTGACATTTCTAAGTGGTTGGATTGAGGCCAGGTTTTAGTCCAGTGGTTTGCCTGCTGAAGGGAAGACAGAAAAATCCTCAGTCCACTCCCTGCCCACATCTCCATCTGATTCCCCCCCCCCCCAGGCTTGTATGAGTGTGTCAGCGTTTTCCCAGGAGTTATGACCTCAGCACAGCTGCAGCAGAAACGCCGGGTCAACGTTAACGGCCTCCTTTGTATCGCGGAACAGTGAACGGCGCATTAACACGTCTGCCAGTGTTCACACTCCAGCCAGTGGAAATCAGGGCAGAAGTCAACAAGATCCGACCAGAAGTGGTGTGTGGGTGGAGCTACCGTGTCTCACTCTAACAACACGGGAGTTTTTTCCAAAATGGCCTCAGTGATAAGTTACAGGACTGTGAGGCTTTTTGTGCGTGTGTCCCCCCGTTTCTTCCACTTGTGGTAATTTAATGGTTCGACTTGTTTTTAGTGGATTTGCAGGAGTCAGTCTGATGTGTTTGTTTGTGTGTGTGACACTCATGATGATCTTATCAAGGTTAATAAGTGGTTGGATTGAGGTCAGCAGCCAGGTTTTGGTCCAGTGGTTTTGAAGGGAAGTAAAAAAGTCCTCGGTACACTTTGCAATGGATTTGGCCTAGTTTTGAGTGAATATTGCACTTTTAACCCCTATTACTCCACCCACATTTAAAAGATGTAAAAGATGGAGAAGAGAAATCTGAAGCGTTCATTGAAGTGTAGCAACAAAATGCAGTCGAACAAATACACTGCAAATGAATGAATCTTTGATGAATCGTCACCATTGGCATAATTACAGCTTCTCTGTCTAAAGGACGCTGTTCATCGTGACCTTCTTATTCATTTATTTGTGGATAGTGTACAGTAATTTTGAATTTCAGGCAAAAAAAATGTCTCCAACTAGTTTCCACTTTCTTGAAGCACGCTTTTTAGGTCTGTGTTTTTTTAGTTTTTTTTACTGTCCTCTCCTAGCAAAAAGTATTTTTCAGTTAATTTGGATAACATAGATGTTCTTTTTAGTTAATAACTTCTAAGCTTTGGCAAAACTTGAAATAAGCAAGCAGACAAATATGTTTGCATTTAATTTTGCACAATGTTTGAAAAGCAAAGGAAGTAAAAAACCTTCAGATTTGAGTTTAAATACTCATGCCCCCCCCCACGACCTTTTTTTTTAAGTGGGTTGCTCTAAAAATTCCTTCTGAAATTAAAAAAGTCTGTTTTTTATCATCAGTTCTTTTATTTCTTACCCCTATAGCTAGTTGTCCTACAGTTATTTTGAATATTTTGTTAGATATATTATCTTTTTTGGAAATGTATATATTTTTTTGTGTGTGATATACCAGTGAGGATAGCCTGATTGTATTTCCACCACATGAACCCTGCATCAACAGTAGACAGTGGGGATTTCTTCCCTCTCCTGTATAAAAGCTTAATGCTGCCCCCAGAGCCTGTGGTCTGCCCACCAGCGGTCGTAAAGAGACAGGAGGAGCCCTGGAGCCACAGTGCTCTCAGAGCTCCAAACTGCCTCTCAAAGGTAGGATTTTAGACACCATGTGATTATTTGGGCAGGGAACAATGTATCATTACACCCACAGCCTGTCTGCTCTGCTTCTCCCTGCTCTCCATCACAGGATAGAGAAGGCGTTTACATGTTTTAACAGGCTCTGCTCGAGCCTCCCTTGACACAAGATGGTTGACAAATGGTGCTAGTAGGGTCAAAGGCTAGCTCCCCAGAATTTGGTTTTTCAAGGGGTTTTCCAGGTCTCCAGAGTAGAGTTTAGTCTAGAATTGAAAGAGCGTCAAGGTTCTCTCTTCTGTTTTCTGCATGAAGATATATAGACATATTTTGAGAGTTTGAAGTAGTGTATCTTATGAACGTATATTATCCTCAGCAGGGGAATAAACCACATCCCAGCCTGCTCCATTTATTATAGTTTCCACTGACCAGCGTGTGCCTTTTTCCTCATTGAGTTATACGCCAGTGTCTAAGATGGGATAGAAAGTTTATCAACTTGATGACTGGTTACGGTTCTTAAATTAAAAAGACAGCTTGTAACTAGCTAAATTCACCTCACTGATGTTTTCTTTAAATTATTTGAATTGTGAAAATCCGGCTCTTGTTAGAGCAGAGCGGCAGTCTGGGCCTCATTGTTGGCCACCTCCTGCCTGCCAGAGCTTTCCATCCATTGCCAATTAAGAAATAGTTTGAAAAAAAAAATATATATATATAAAGATTGCATTTAAAATGTATTGTTTATCTATGTTTGACACTCCGCTAATGTGTTTAGAAAAAGAGAAAGGTAAAGCCTTGTCTTTTTCTTTTTTTTCATTACCTTTCCATTTTTAGTGGTTAAAATATTTTCAGATGGCCTTTGGCGACATGAAAATGGGACATTGATCAAAATCAAAATAATAACCGCCTCACAAATATTAACCATAAACTTTAGCTGTCGCCCCCTAGTGGTAGGCCAGATTGGCCAACGGAGGCAATGAAAATGAACATTATTTTCTGACAGCATTTGGCCCTCGCGTCATCAACTTGATACAGTAATCAACTTAAAAGATTTTGGAAGGTTTTCGTGACTTCTTAGGCCACATTTAAACAAAAACAAGTTTTATGGCAATAATACGAGATTCACTTGAGAGTTTGGATATAAACGATTGTTAACTATGTGGTGCACTCCAGTTCAGATCCAACCTCAGATAGGAGGCAGCGAGAGGCGAGGGCTGCTCAGTGGACTGCGAGGAAATGGCCCCGGGACATCGGCAAGACTCGCCGAGCGAGGGGAGGGAATAATAAGGCATGGTCAGCAAAGGCTGAAGTAAGATTAGAGGAAGGAAAACAATAGAGGACAAGTGGACGTAAAAAGGAAAAATGAAGAGGGGCTGAGAGGAGGAGAGCAGCGCCGCTCTGCTCGCATTGTGTAATTTTTTTTTTTTTTTACATGCTGCTGATGTGCTCAGTGGCCTGAAACAGTGCTAGTCACACCGAAACTTTGTCAAAGACCAGGAGGCAGCGACGCACACACGCATTGTTCTTTTATGCTGCTTCCCCTTCCATCCAGATGTCCGATCAGCAAGGATCCAGATGGCCTGGATTCCCTCGCCGTGGTGAGGTGTTTAAAAAAAAAAAAAATTGTTATGCACATAAACACACACAAAGCAGCATGGCCGTGTTTTTGTTTTTTTCCTCCCTCTCAGAGGGAAGATTAACTCTCCTCATTAGGACTCCCCCGCCTCTCGCTCATGTGTGGGCCTCCCTCTCTCCCCTCCCTTCTGGCCGACCTCGCCGCCATTGGCTGCCTTCCGCCAGGCCCGCCGCTGACTGGGTCGCTGCGACCACAGGGGCTCCCGAGCGGGGGAGTAGGTGGGATCGGCCGCTGTTGCCACGGCGATAGAGGAGGCGACCGCTCGGCCAGAAAAACCACCGAGCGGCGGATGAAATGGGGAGGATAGGAATAAATAAAATAAGTGGATGGGCGCAGAAAGAGGTTTAAAGGCTGGGGGGAGCGAAAGGGAGGAGAGGAGGGCCAAACAATACCGGCGGCAGCCTGGGATTAGGCACCGGCCGAGCAGTCGGGGAGCACATTTAGGACAAAAGCTGCGGCCAAAAATCCCCTCCCCACACTTCAGTCGTCATCTTCGGAGGGGAGCTGGCCATCCGACTGGAGAGCAGCTCGCAAACCCGAGAGGATTTTTCCCCTTGCGTTTGAAAAAAGAGAACGAAGAAAGGAAGCATCTCCTGGTAGAGACTCTTCCATCACTCCTGTGATGTTTGACACGCCGGAGGAGGTCCGCTGACCGGAGTGGAGGGATTCCCACCGCATAGATTCAGATAAGAAAAGAGGCATCGTTGGATATGAGGAGCGTGCGTCGGCACTGAGACGGAATGAGCGGCGTGGAGAGAGGCAGGCTCTGAGAGGCACTGAGTGTTTTTTTTTTTCTTTCTCTCCCACTGTGCCACACCTGACAGCAGCAGCTCCAGGGAGCCCACCCCCTCCGTGAGGGAACATCCTCGTCCAGGGGTCAGATCGGGAAAAGCCCACTAAACCCACCCGCCGGTCTAAAGGAGAGGGCGGCAGGAGGGAATGAGAGCACGCTGCTGCTTTAACGAGCGACTCGCCTCGCAGCAAATGCTGACTCGACACGAATGAGGACAATGGCGGTGGTCCGAGGAGAGGCGGCGAGCCGGCAGTCCCGCTGAGCGGCCGGACGCGATGCGGCGGCCCGTTTGAAGCGATTCCCTGCTCGGCCCTCGGCGACGGCATGGAGCTGGAAGCCAGCTGACCGGCTGGCTGTGTGTGGCTGTGTGTGGGCTGCTTGCTGACCGGAGAGCAGCCGTTCATTTGAGGTCTCGGAAGGACGCGCAGCCCCGCGGGGGCAGGCACCGGCCGGGCACCCGCCATGGGGGAGACGGCAGAGTACCAGAGACTGCAGGACACATCCGAGCAGGACTTCGGACACCTGCCCAGCGATGACGAAGAGGTAGACGTCCGCACATCCTTTTGTCTCTGCAGCAGCAGCGGCGCTCCCTTCAGCTTTAGACCGATTTCAATAGTGTGAGATCGCCTTTGTTTTTGCTGCTGTCTGATGCGCTGGGTGCATTCACCGGTGTAGGAATTGTCTTTCTGTCGCAACAGGGAGAAGGACGTTTGGAAAGGGTACTAGTGGTATGGTGGAGTGGCAGTAGGGCTCTATGTGGGACTGTTTTTCAGCTCTCCAGCATGAATGATCTCATAAACCGGCTGCTCTTCCCTGCAAACAAAATACAGCTTCAATACAGAAGCATCCTGGCACAGGACTAGCATAAAGCAACAGCTAGAAGCTAACGCTCGCCCATTCACACCCGAGCAGCAGCAGTGAATGGACAAGCGGCCTTCCCAGTTAGAAGATGGCAGGCTGGTTTCTGTAAGCGTTTTATAAAGTACAACTGGAAGCGCAACGCGTATACAAACTATCTGAAACAACCCCCCTAACTTGAGTTCTGCTCGTACTCTCCCACCCTTAACCTAAAGTTGTAGCTTCAGTTTTCCTCATTGGACTCCCTCTCTGTGGTCGGAGCTAGCTAAGTAGCAGAGGTGCCGTCACTGGAATCCAATTTTTCTGACTGGCCTGCTGCCGTTGGAATGAGCGTCAGGTTTCTCTCCCAGTTTGTATTCCAGTTAGCAGCGTCTGACCGTGTGACTGGCAGCTTTTAGTAATCATGCTGACTCCACACTTCCATACAGCCACGTCTCCTCGGACGTTAAGGCAAAAAGGCCGCCCACCAGTTGATCTACCTGATTTTATGTATTTATTGTTTTGCCCAGCGCGCATTCATTTGTCACACAGGTTCTTTCTTTCACACTTCTTTCTCCCCCATACCCAAAGCCCCCCCCCAAACTTGTGCTGGGGTGGTTGAATGCACAACCATAAGATCACTGATGAGGTGCTGCACGACAAGCCCGGCGACATATCCTCCCACGTATTCCTCCAACCCCCCCCCACACTGACCGGCCTCCTCCAGCTCCATTCGCGGTGCGGTCTCACAACGGTTGAGACGGGCAGTTGATGCAGACGTTGGTGTGAGATTACTGACACAGTTCACAGAGCACCTCGGGAGACTCCGGCAAAAGATTTCCCATCTGCTTTCGCTCTGAATTGTAGTGGCCATTATCTACATAAATCTACAAGCTCAAACAGTTTACAATAGCCCATCAGTAGCCCAAGGCCCATCATGTAATATAATGTAGAAACTTTGAGTCACTCACCTGAACTTAACTACCTTATTTTAATCTGAAAAAATCAATTTAAAGCAATTAAATGTCGTTGAGGAAAATAAGCGTAAATACGTAAAGTTAGAGGGGAAGAGTTTAAGCTCACATGAGTAAAAATATCCTGCCCGCCAGAGGTTTTTATCAGAATCTGAGTGGCCAACTTTTCAGTCAATACCTAAACAAAAAAAAAAAAGAAGTTGTAAATTGTTTGCTATGATGTATGATCGGAGCGGATTGGTGCGTCACTGGTTACTCTCCGAGCGAACCGTTTGTGATCTCATCAGGAAGCTTAAATCAAAACCATGTTCGGCGGCTTTTAATACGGATGGAATATCCCAACAAACAGCCCCCACAGGGGAGAAAAGCATTAAACAAAACGATAGGCAAAGAGACGGGTGGCTGGACAAATACGCAGACAGCCGCGTGTGTTTAAGCGAGCGGATCAGTGGACTCCCTCCACATCTGGGGGGCGGGCGCCTGTGTGACAGACCTATGAAGGTAATGTTGGCCGATAAGTGCAGTGCTGGATTTGTGGGTCACACGTCCCCCTCCTCGCCCCCTCTTAACCAGTTTTAGGGGATCAAGGTTAGCGTTAACGCGGCCATCCCGGCCCGGCAGCGGCCCGCTCGTTCTCTCTCTCCCGCTGCAGGGCCCCCTCCACGTGAAAGTGCTGCTCCACATCACCCCCCAGCTGGATCTCTGACCCACGAGCTGCTGCGGACGGCAGAGGGGGGGGGGGGGGGGGGGGGGGGTGGATTAAAGGAAAAAGCCAGGCTTTGGCAGATGGTTACTATCAGTAAGATCAGGAATGACGCATCTCTCCGTGTGCAGGCAGTCTCGTCTGTGTGTGTGTGTGTGTGTGTGTGTGTGTGTGCGTGTGCGTGGGTGTCGGTGTGTGTGTGTATGCGTGTGGTTGTTTTGTTTGCACGGGTGGAAGAGGGATTAATATTGTCCTCATCTCTGCTCCTTCCCTCTGCACTGGCATTTTTTTGGCATCCAGCACCAAATCGATATTTTGTCAGGAAAAAGAGAAAAAAATGTATTTAAAGTACAACTGTATGCTTTTAAAAAGGCTCAACCGCTAACATTTTATTAGTGCGATGGGGTGTGTCATCATATTACAGGATTAGGCTCTATTTGTTTTGAGTGACTGTATTTGGACTCCCACCGACCAGCCTTCTGATAATAGCCACAGACGGTCACTTGATGGCTGTTACGAGAGTCTTTGTTCACGCTCGGATGTTCATCTCGGGCACCGTCTTCGATGTGCGCAGTGCCGGCGAGCACGAGACGGGGAGAGGGAGAGACGAAGGCCAGATGGAGGCAGCTGGAGGGGCCGGCGAGCGCAGCGGGCCAGCAAATCAGGGCCTGGGAGACGCAAACTCCACGACCGCCCGACCTCTGGCCTCTTGTTCTTTTTTGCAACTCGGCCCGCGCATCCCACGTAGTCACGATCACATTCGGCTTTTGGCATCCGCATGGAAAAACGATCCTTTTTCTTTCTTTTTTTTTTTCTCCCCCTGAACCCTTTATTCCAGCAGAGGCCAAGCCAGAGAGGCCTCTCACATGAGACCGGCCACGATATTTCAACCGGTCAGGGAGTACATCAGGATGAAATGTAGACAAACTTGTCTGTTTTTTAATTGTATTTCTTTTTTAAAATAATCATCTTGAACAGGAGTTATCAACAGTGACTTCGAAGGGATCTGCCGCCCCCCAGTGACGTTAGCTCAGAACTACACGCTGACGAATCGATTCGCTGTGACGGCGTTACTTTAATCTGCCTCATTGAGGAGGCAGCCGACAGGCAGCGTGACACATTCTTTCCCCTCATTTAAAACCAATCATCTGTTGAACTGTTATACGCCGCTCTTCCTCTCCACCTTGTTTTTTTTTTTTGTTTAAATCTTGGAACGCGGTGTCAGCTGCCATTAAAAAATGATCGTTTTCACTGCAGATTCCATCTTTTGATTTCACTTCCTGCTTTAAGTAAATGATCATCTACAGGTTTTTTTGGGGTTTTGTTTTTTTTTGCCAGCAGCTGATTTTTAAGGAATGCAGACTGTTCTTTTCCATCTGTTTCACAGTCCTGCGAGTTGCGTAACCCTCCCAAAGAAAACACCGTCTCCGTGTTTTTCATTGCAATAAGAACGCTTCATCCCAAAGCCCCCCTCTCGGCGTCGCTCTTAAGCGAGGGGGATTTGACCCAATCAGCTTTTAAAGCCCGTTTTCAAGAAGGCCTCCAGAATCGACGCCGGTACAGATTTAAACGGAATAAGAAGCATTTCTGGGCAGCTGGACGACGGCCCGGAATTAAAAGGCTCTTTAAAGCCCCCCCACGCCCTCTGGGAGTCAGAAAGCTGGTTCCCACAGCAGAAAATGGTTTAATCTGTTAACGTAGTCACTTCAGAACCGTTCACACAGGGGAGGCTCTTTAGGGGGGGGTTGTTTTGAGGCCTAGCAGAGCACAGTTTGAGCGATCAGGTGGTAACCAAGTCAAGATCAGAGCATCAGCAGGTTCACTACCGATGGTCGAGTTAAAGTTTTCGTCCCTCTTCCCGTGGCTTGCCGGTTCTGCTTGGTTCCGTTCAATCGCATAAATGATCCTTCTCAAATCCGGCAAAGGTCCGGGCAGATGTAGGCCGGCCTTTCCTCCATTCCTCACACATCCACGTGTTTTCCAGCCTCCACGTTTCCTAAAGGGCATGACTATCCTTCTTTGTGAGACGTGGCGTTTAAATGTAAATGCATGATGGGCCACAGAGAAACGTATTTCCCCAAAATAAAATCCTGCTGTTCTTTTGCACAATGCCCCCCCTCCCCTTCTTGCCCACTACCTGGATGGGCACATCTCAGATCAGATGTTAAGCATTTCACTCATCTTCCAGCAGTGGAGGAAGTGATCGAAGAGGAAGTTCTGGGATAAGTGGATTTGTCCTACAGAACGTGGATCCCACCCAGCCTCACATTTTAGCAAAACCCATTCTCTTCTTCCCTCTGTCTTATTTATGCAGTTCCCCATAGACTCGGCAGGTACCCCATCTCTAGCATCACATCAGATCATAGATTTACATGTTTTAAAGAGCTATTGTCTAACACGCATACTCCGACTACAGTCAGTCACCAAATAAATTCTGCTGATAACACATTAAACTAATGTTGGAAGTAAAGAGTGGATCTGTATAGTTATGTGTAATATTTAATAGCTAAAACCCTGTTTAGGTAACGGCCTCTGGGGTCTCTTTACTCCATAAAAACGCATTCTTGTAAAGAAAGAGCCCCCCCACGCCCCCCCCCCACAGTCTTGTGCCGCCTGGTCTTTGATAAAAGTCAGACACTTTATGACAGCAGCTGGCGTCCTCTATCCTTCTCTCGCTCCCTTCACGGTCTGCTCACCCCCCTCAACGCGCACTACCTAATTAAAAGCTGAGAAATGGAGAAATGGAGGTGAGATGGGAGGTGGGGTGGGGGGGGGCAGTGCAATGTAAGTCTAACAATGGCCAAAATGATGGATGACAACATGGCAATGCGTTTTGCAACAAGCAGCAAAAATGGAAGAGAGGAAGGCCTTCACTCTCTTTCTGCGAGGCACAGGGGCAGAAAAACCGGCCGGCGAGAGTTTGTTTACAGCCAGCTGAGCGGCGGAAGGGAGATAACATTTTTGGGGGATTATGGGCAGGAAATAAAAAGGCAGCACCAAATAAAGAAGAAAATGTGCAAGGATTTTGGCCAGAGAGGGAGGAAGGGTAGAAGGGGAGGACTGGGAGCTGAGAGCGCGCGCGAGAGGGGATTAAAGGTGGAGTGAGGAGATTCTGGGAGGAGTATTCATCTTTTGAGCCTGGCATTTATGGGAGTGTAGGTTGGAGCAGAACGCACTGGTTTAAATTTGGCTTCAATAAGAAATGAGTTACGAATATCTTCACATGGCGACTCCCGTACATAAGCACATTATTATTATTATCATTATTATTATCTTCTCTCTGAGAACAGAAAAACTGAAATATGAAGAACGAGAAAAAGTTGAGAAGCGGTTCTGTAGTGCTGCATGTTAGGCTGTGTGTGTGTGTGTGTTTGTGAGGTTTCATCACAGGAAGCAGGCTCCCCATCCCGCAGTTGAATGCGACCCTTTGGCCCCGGATCAAATGCTCCTCGGGGCTGAATACCATGAAGCCTCTGTCCTCTGCGCCACGCACTGCTCCGCTCTGCACTGCACGGACCGGCACACTGCTTTTAGGATGGGGGGGGGCATAAACTAAAAGATTAATTGGAGACGGTAAAGGAAGGGGAAATATCGGATGTCATTAGAGGAAAAAAACAAACAAACACCCGCTTCAAAACAAGCTCTCGCCGGGTCCGCACCCGGACTGCCCAGCAGTCAGGGAAGAAGCCTCTCCTATTTTTAGTCCCACGCTCGACTGGAGGGGGACGGCAAAAAGCAAACAGACAGCAGCCGCACGCGCGAAGCCGAGAGCCAACGAGGGGGGAGAGAGGGAGCCAAAGGGGGGAGGCAGGCAGGGAGGAAGGAGGGGAGTGACTTATTTGTGAAGTTCTGCAATTTTTAGACCACTGGCTCATCGCTGCCCGAGGAGGACAGACATGCTGGACGGGGCCGAGGGCAGAGCTGGGACGCGGTCTCTGCCAAAGCCCGGAGCTCCCGGTCATTCTTCAGCCCTGTTTTTCTTTCTTTTTTCTCCACATTGTCGCACAGCTTGCGCTCTCTTTTGCCCCCCACCCCCCAAAGTGTTGCACGAGCGCCCCTCTGACTCTTCGATGGAGCTTTAAAAGAGGGGGGGGCTCGCAGGAGGACCGGCCCACCATGGAATTCCTCGGATTTGCGCGCCGGGCCGCAGGAAGTTTCCCCGTCGACGCGGACCCCGAAAAGCCGGCCGGCCTCTCAGAAGCTCTCTTAGAGATTCGCCACATCCAGCCGCTGCTCCGGTAATGGTTCAAAGGACAAGCTGCCCCCCCCCAGCCGTTTAAAGCCGCGCGCACCTCATCCGCACCCACGCTCATCCAGAAGAAGGAATTCAGCATGCGGCGCTTTGACAAGCTGAAAAAGACATTCCCCTTCCTGGCACACTTCCATGCGTATCGAGTAAGTTTTGGACTGCCCACGCGGGGCTTTTAATCAGCCGGTCGCACGGCAGGGGCGGCTGTCGCTGAAGTCGGGATCATGTGGTTTTAATCCGACGCCGTGAATCACGGTTATGGTATGGCGGAAGCCCAACAAGCTGTGTGTGTGAGAGAGTGTGTGTGAAAGTGCGTGAGGGACCTTTCAGCTGAACTGAGGCTGTCCTCTGGGAGGGTTGTTGTTGTAGCAGGATGTCGGAGCAGAACGGAGCCGACTGGGGGGGGGATGTAAGAAACAACCTCTGTCCCTTAGCAGAAAATAGCCGGGCGAAAAAGAAAAGGACAGAAGAAAACCTAAGCAGCACGCAGAAGCTGTGGGTGTAATGGGGTGAGCCGCTCGTCATTTGTTGGGGAATCAGAATCACTTTATTAATGGAGCATTAGAGGGGTTTCTGCCAATTTACCGCTCCAGAACCTGGAGATGTCTCTGTGCGAAGGGTTGTAAGGTCATTGCAGAAGTACTTTGAGTCCGTCATTATACAACAAGGAAAAATAAAATGAAGGTGGTTGTCGGCCGTCCAAGAAGTGGGCGACCCAGCAAGAGCTGCGTCTACAGGCCTCACTTAGCGAGATAAAGGTTAATGTTCATGACGGTAAAAAAAAAAAAAAGAATCCACCAAAGTGGGGATGTTTGATTAGCAGGTTTTAGAGAAAATGATCAAACAAAAGCAAGTCAGCTGTCAAACACAGAGGTGGAGGAATGGCGGTTTGGGCCACAGGACCCAGACGCCTTCCGGGCATCCAAGTGTAACCAAGTATCCGGTCTTGGGCAAAACCGGTCCAGACCTCACCATGCCAGCGAATAAAAGCAACACTGTAAACAACAGCAGGCCCAAATTCCTCCAAACCATCGCGAAAGACTTAGAACATCAAACAGCAAACAAATGACTTCAAGCTAAATCCCGTATTTCCCAGAGCTGCTTCTGGCCTGTGGCTTCAGGGTCGGTTAGAAAAGTAATGGAATTGTTGTTTTATTGTCTTTACCAAGCTTTAAGAGCTCGAGTGGCTTAAGTGGTCTTTTAAAAAAACAAACAAATACTTTCACTCCCCTCCTTTTCTTCCCAGCGTTGCTATTTTCTGGAAACATAGAATGTTCTTGCAGTAAACATGAATCATCATTAATCTTCGGCCACATTAGATTTTCCCCCCCCCCTTCAGTCAGGAAGTGTTTGGATAAAAAAAATGACGGTCTTCTGGCCGCAGTTGGATTTCTCAGGGTCCCGCCACAAGTCGCGCCTCGCGAAAGGGAACATTGCATTCCTGCCGTCAGCCTCACATCTCCACAGTCCGCATCATCCCCCTCATTAGGTCATCCAGTCACACACCAGGAGGAGTTTCTCCCATGACAACAGATTTCTACTAAAGAGAAATGAAGAAAAGGAGGGAAACCGCCTTTTTCCTCCTCCCCTTTCCTGTAGTCTCATACTTTTAGCTGGTGACGGTGTGGTTCTTCTGCCCCGTTAGCCTATGAGTCTCAGCTAACTCATGACTTTATCCCGGACCCATTCCCCTTTTTGCGCAGGGTTCGGCCTCTGGACAGTAAACAAACGAGCCCTTTGGCAGCCTTGTTCTGACCTCCTTGTGCCTCGTACATGACACAGCCGTGGCAAGAGGCCCGGGAGGAAGCCGCTGTGCGTCTTTGGCACCGTCCAGAGAAATGACACTTAAGCGCTGACTGCCGGGGCGGATCAGACGTGGGGCCGCGCGGCACAGGTGTACTTTTCCGACACGGGATAGGGAAGGAGAAGCTCTCCTTGATGGATGGTGAACGGTGTGTAGGGTAGGGAACGGCTCGTTTGAGGAGATTCGCTCCAAACTCAACTGTCCTTATAGGTCATTACATCACCTTGCATGGGGCGTATTTATGGACAGTACTTTAACGTCTTCTCACGACTGGCCCCGTATTGCACTCCCTCACTAAGCCAAAGCGGCATACTTGGACATTGCAGACACACGTCAGCCTATGGACTGGAAGGAAACCGTATCAGGATTCCAACATCTGGCAATAACATTGGGGATGGGAGGCCCTCCCGGTAGGTTGACCTCCAGAATCTGAGGGAATAAAAAAGGCAAGGTTCACACGCCTGTTTACCCAGCATTCTTTGCGTCTACTGCGGGTGTGAGACATTGATCCATAACTCCTCAGGCTGCGGCCCGTCAAACAATAGCAGCCCGACCTTTAGCCGAGCCCATTAGGGTGTCTAAATGGCAGAGAGGAAGCTGCGACCCCAGTGACACTTTTCCGCCAGCGCAGGAAGTCCCTCGTTCACACGGCTTAATTATTACTCGGTGGAGTGGCCCCTGAGGCCCCCGGGGGGCCGAAAGGGCAACTCTCTCGGTCAGCCTTGCGTTCGGTGTCTATGGCGTTTGCTAGGTTGAAATAGTTTTTTATTGTTGTTTTTTTTAGTTCGCCATTTTCTAAAGTTGGTTCTGGAAAGTCTCTGGAGTTAAAGTGGATTTGTGGCCGGTGTTGGGGTGATTTTGGCGGGTTGTGCAAAGCTGGCGGCGACGGACGGCGTTTTAAGCCGGGGTCTGCGTTGTGCTATTACAGAACGAGGCTCCCAGACCCCTCGTCTCGAGCTTTGTTTATTTATTCATTTTTAGCCCGGCTTGGATGTGTATGAATGTACATGTGCTACAGTGGAAGAGGATGTAAACAATTCTGACATCCAATAGAAGTTTTCATTCCCCCACCCGCCCACATTATCAATAAGCCTGGAAAAGTGAAACAAAATTGAGCGGATTATTGGGATTTAAAAAGCATCCCAGAGAAGTGGGAGAGCATCTTTAGGATTTCCCTCCTCACAGAAAACTGCTACAGTCACACGCATTTTTTAAAGAAAACCAAACGATTAATCTCTTTGCTACCGGCCTCTCCGACATTATGGGGGGGGGGGGGGCAAGTGACATCGCATGTCTCTATGTATGAAGAATACAGGTGCGACAGCGACCCGCCCGCTGAGAGTTCCAGACGAGGGCAAATAATGTCTGCGAGCTCAGCTTCCTCTCATTTTCTTTTGGAAAAGAATGGCGCGTTTGTTCTCTCCTCCCTGGCATTTTTTTGTGACATTTTTGGAGCCAGCTTTAAGCAGCGGGGTCGGACCGGCGCCGAGTGACCTAAACCCTTGCGTTTTGTTTTCTTTGCACCCCCCGCCCCGCCCCCCTTTGCAGAGACTGGGCAGCAGCATGCAGTGTGAGGAGGGGACCGAGTGGCTGCTGGAGCTGCTGATGGAGGTGCAGCTGCAGCAGTACCTCCTCCGGATCCGGGACGACCTCAACGTCACGCGGCTGTCGCACTTCGACTACGTCAAGAACGAGGACCTGGAGAAGATCGGCATGGGCCGGCCAGGTGAGGCGGAAAGCGGAGACCCTCTGGAGGCGGAAGCCGGCTCCCCGGCTCTGCTGCCTTTAATGCGAAATCGGAGAGAGTCAAGTTTTTTTCTTTATTTTTAATGTTTCTTTTTTAAAGAAAAAAGGAAACGTAAGAAACATAAAAATCAGAAGAAAAAAAGTTTCCATTCCAAGTCTCTCATTTACATTTTTTCCCCATTCATGCTGTGTTGGAGGGTCCCCTTTGTACCATTTTCTTGTGATTCCTTTTTTGCAGGCCAACATAATTTTCAGTAGAAATCTGTCCTCTTTTACTACAACACTGCTTGACATGCTTCCCAGGTAAAGTAGCACAAGTCATAGGTGTATTATAACCCAGAATCTTAATGACGATCTGATGATCTGTTTTCATTTTTGGCAAAATCAAAAAAACATGCGAATGCTCAACATTTACAAAACCACATTTTCTCCAACATGTGTCCATTTCCAATACTGGGTGTGGTAAAAAAGTCATATCTAGTTCTTCCAACTGTGTCGTCTCAAAACCCGTGATGATGTGGATTTGCCAAATATGTTGCCATTCATCACCTGATATGCTCACTCCCAGTTCTCCTTCCCATTCTAGTGTTACATAAGTGGTTGTATTCCCTTTTTTCTCCATTATGTATTTGTACATTGTGGAAATGATTCTATATATTTTTTTATTGTAAGTGTTGATTATGGCTCTGTTTAATCCAATTTTTGCCAGGTTTACTTTATTTTTTCACTCTTTTTTAACAATTATATTTTCTTCAGAAGATTATGCAGCTTTCTTATGTTAAAGGCTGTCTTTAAGGCAAGAAACTTAATGTTGGAAAGAAATCCGAACCCGACTCAACAAAAGACACGCGAACCTCCATAAACTGAAGGAACACGAATCCGGCAGCCTTGTCATCATTTAAAAGTCTCAAACAGGTTATTAGGTGCGATAGGAGGAGACGGCGAAACGCCCAGGTCTTTGTCTTCTGCCCCCGCGTGTGACGGGGATCACAGCTGCAGCGTTCTAAATCCCGTTGGCCTTCGGTTACCGAGCCGTTCCACAGTAATTACACCCACTTCTCGCCCACCGTTTTAATCGCTCCACATCAAAGTGGGTGGCGCTCGGAGTTCTCAGTTTGCTTCGGGGGTTTATCGCCAATTAGAGGAGATTGTGTCTAAACCACATTTCTTTTCTCAGCCGCCGGGTTTCGATAAGACTGGACTGTTCCGCCTGTTGAGCCCTTTTTTTGGCCCCTAACCCCGACTTCTTCTCTTTCTTCTCGGTGAAGGGCAGAGACGGCTGTGGGAGGCGGTGAAGAGGAGGAAAGCCATGTGCAAGCGCAAGTCCTGGATGAGCAAGGTGACGACCACTAACTGACTCATCTCTCAGCCCTCACACACACACACACACACACTGTTGTTGTTGTTGGCACTCCGTCTCCATTGTTGTGCTTTTGAAGGGGATCGGTTTTTAGACTGTTGGCGGGGCATGTGAACTCAGGGCATTGCTTGGGCATAACAGAATCTCCCCAAGCTTCTAAGTCACTTCAAGTGGTCGAGCACATTCATTCGTTACCAGATCAAAACACACACACACACACAGACAAGAAGAAGACTCGGACTTGAGGCCTGCTGCAGTAATAGATTTTTTTTTTTAAAGAAAAAGATAGACTTTGACTGATTTCCTGTGCGCAAACACTCCGATGGAAGAGCTGTGGCAGCAGGAATGCCGAGGTGAAGCTGTCAGAGCCGTGTGTGTGTGTGTGTAGTCACAGGACGCTGCTCGCCATCTAGAATTACACCTGTCTGTTTCCGCCTTTGGCACAGTCCACAGAGAGGGTAATCTGCTTCCTCAGCCTGCCCCGTGTGTGTGTGTGTGTGTTGCTCCACTACAGTCTGAATCTTTTGAATGTCGAGCCTCCTATTTGGAACCGACTGACCACGCGGCGACCACGGGGCAGTGGTGTTTTTAAAAAGGCCTGCTGCCTTATGTCATGTCTGGTCCAGCGTGAATGTGAAACCGCACGCCGCTCGCTACTGTTTATATCCAGCCGGTCAAATATGTCTGGCACAGCGCGTCCATTGACTCTTCCTCACTCATGACACCATCATCGAGGACCCATTTTCACCAGAATATTTCCGTCCCCCGGAGTTCCCGTCGGCTTCGACTCGTTCCTACTTCCTATAGTGTCTAAACCAGACCTAGATGGACTCATCCATGCATTTGTGTCCAGCAGGTTAGCCTGCTGTAATGGCCTGCTCACTGGGCTCTAAGGGAGCTGTAAGACAGCTGCAGAACATCCAGAACCAGGAAACACGAACACAACAGTCCAGACTCTTAGAACCTCAGGTTCTGGTCTCCTGCTGGTGCGCTAAGTTAGAACCAATTAATTTTCAGTTTAATGCACCTTAAATCTGGAACCGTCTTCCAAAAGAGACAGGCCTCAACTCTGACAATGTTTAAATCCAGGCTGAAAACGGTTCTGTGCATATGGAAACTGAATGTATTTTACATGTACCCTTCACTTTTAATCTCTTTGATTTATTTTTGTGATTTATTTTCTTCCTTTGTTTTTCTGCTTTTAAACTCTTTGTAAAGCACTTTGAATTGTCCTACACGAATTGTGCCATACGTTTATGCGTATTTATACCTATTTTGGTAAACCATAAAACTCTAAACAGACGTGTTCCTCAACGCAGTGTACAACACTGCGTCGGTTCAGATATGTGGGAAGGAAGTCGCACGCAGGCACAGAAGCATTCAGGTTGCTTAATCTAATTGGGCCCCCTGATGAATACTTCCTCTCAGCCGATTCATTCCGGCAGAGTCGTCAGGACTTAACCCCGAAAGGAAGTTTTTTTTCCCGTTTTCGTGCACATTTTTTCCCCCTCCGGACCGCTTTAGTTTGTGCACAGAGCTGCATTATTTGGAATACTGTACTTGTCAGATTCAGGGATATCTGAACTTGCCTAAAAGTGTCTGACAGCTCCACACTGGTCGGAGGCTCAGCCTCACTCTTTGTGCCATGTTCACACCATCTTTCCCTCTTGGGAAATCTTCCCTCTCTTTGTTGTTTCTTCTTATTTCTTATTTCCATCAGTGGCCTTTGAATTTATTTAGTTTTTCCTGTTTTTTCGCAAATTTTCCCTTTGAACAGTCCTTGAAACTCGACGTGCTCTTAGGGTAAAAGCTTAAAGTAAAAAGTGCTGGCCAAAGTAACCTGGCCCATTGTGATTGGATGGGCCGTTCAATTTAATCTTAATTCTTTTTTCTTTTGTTCCCTAACATAGCCATTTTAAGCTTTCTTTGTTTGGTCTGGTTTGGGCTGTTAGCTGAAGAATTGGCCAGTTGAACTGATGGGTAGTTTATTGATGGTGTCGCTCATGTTCTAGACACCATTTATTCCCTTTGCGACAGAATCAAGTTGCAAAGTGTGTCCTAACTCGGAGACGCTTTCTCCTTCTGACAGAAGTGGGCAGCCCGGTTAACCCCCCCCTCTTCCGCTTCTCCCCAGGTGTTTAGCGGGAAGCGCCCGGATGGAGGAGAATTCCCTCAGCAGGGCCAGCCCGCCTCCTCCTTCCGGAAGCTGTCTCCCACGCCCCCCCTCTGCCTGGAGGAGGGCGTCCTGGCCACGCAGCCCGCCGGGGGCTGCGCCCTGCTGGACGGCCAGCCGCAGACCCTGACCTGCCTCATCCCGGAGAAGGACCTGGTGCTGTTCGAGAAGCTCGGGGACGGCTCCTTCGGCGTGGTGAAGAGGGGGGAGTGGCTGACGCCTGCAGGGAAGGTGGTGAGGACTCGTTTCCCGTTTGGGGTGGAAAAAGAAAACGGGGGGTGGGGGCACGCTGAATAAAACAGGAGGCTTGCTTGCCTCCAGGCAAGCCTGGAGAGAGAGGAAGCACTCTGAGTGAACTTGCTTTTTCCCCCGCAGCTGAACGTAGCAGTGAAGTGCCTGAAGACGGACGTGCTCAGCCAGCCCGACGCCCTGGAGGATTTCGTCTGCGAGGTCAACGCCATGCACTCCCTGGACCACCAGAACCTCATCCGCCTCTACGGCGTGGTGCTCACACACCCCATGAAAATGGTAGTGCTAACGCAGAGTGTGTCACTGTCCTCCGCTTCCCTATTCGCTTCTTTTCTGAATTATTTATTATTGTTTTAACTTCCATCCATTTAGTTTTTCTCTCCCCCCCCTCACCCGCTCTTTGCCCGCGCTCCGCAGGTGACCGAGTTGGCCCCTCTGGGATCTCTGCTGGAACGCCTGCGCTGTGTCCGCCCGCAGGGCCCGGTGCTGATCCACACGCTCTGCCAGTATGCCGTGCAGGTGGCCTGCGGCATGGCTTATCTGGAGCAGAGGAGGTTTATCCACAGGGACCTGGCAGCCAGGTACAGGACAGAGACTCTGAACAGTCCTGCCTTTTTAACAGAGAGGGAAATCGACAGGCTACCCCTTTTTGCTATTCTTTTTTTTTTGTCTTCTGCTATACCCCCCTTCAAAAAAAAAGGAAAACATAGAGGCCACGACTAGGGAAACCTGGCCCGTGAGCACCATGAGTCACCCGTTGGCCCGCTGCACTGGGTGGTCTTGTTAGTTTCCCAAATTCGTCCCTTTCACTTAAGTTTTTTATCGGGATTTCGCTTTAAGAGAAAGCTAAATGACTGGCAAAAATCGGTCACTTTCCCATCTAAAGCCGCGATAAAATGGTAACGAGGAACACGGCTGCCACAACATGCCAGAAATTAGATGGAGTTCTGCTGGTAAATAATTGATTTCCTTTTAGTTGACCGGCTAACAGTGGATCAAAGCCGCTCACCTTTTTTGCTTTTTGTTTCTTTTTTCAATTGAAGCTTTAACAAAAATAAAGTAAAATTGGTAATTATGATTTACAGTCAAGCTGTTTACTCCAATTGGTCATGCAGCAGTTCGATATCCCAGCATTGATTAAGTCGTCTGGATAGCAGATATTTTATGTCAAGAGTGGCCTAAAAATGTATTTTGGGCTAAGGACACCCTTATATCTGAAACATAAAACAACCAGTTCAAGACCAAAAGAAAAACCACCAGGATCTAAATGAATGCCAAAAACCCAATATTGCCCCTATTTGATTTGGTTAATGGCTCACATCTGCTAAAATCCACATGAAAATCTGTCTCCAGTGTTTGGCTGATCCTGCTAACCGGCAGACCAACTGTAATCACATAATCTCCTCTGTGGAAGTAAAAATACATCAGAGAGAGTGACAGAGGGAACATTGGGGAGGCCAAATTGTGCAGAGCCAGATCACCCAAAGAGAATAAACGGGTCACTCGGTTCCCATCGGTGGTCCTGAAAAAGGAAACATCCTACAAACAGAGATGGGAAGGGGGGAAAAAAAACATAAAGACACAAAAAACACAATTGGCTAATATTCCAAAGCATCTGTTTAATTAAAAAAAACAACTGGACAGCAGTGTGATGGCGTGGCCATGCAGATCTCCCCATGACTTATCACATACATCAGAGAAGCTTCCGGACCGATTCTGAAGTGTGCAGACATATTCTGCCCGCTCAGTCAGCTGAACAGAATGGAAGAAGCCCGCATTAATTGTGACAGCAACTAGAGATGTAGAATGCCCCGCAGTGTCTGTGACAACAAAACCCAAAAAAAAGGAAAGGGAGAAAAATCCATTGAAAACGTAACTGCGGACAATTGTCTGACTTTCCTCTCGATTTAAATCAGGGCCAGTTAGTCTTAAGATGGAAAACACAGCCCGACTCTTCGTTTAGCCTTGAAACAGATGACTATAAACCACTGCCCCCCTCCTCCTCCTGCTCAGGAACATCCTGCTGGCCTCGGCGAACAGAGTGAAGATCGGTGACTTTGGTCTGATGAGGGCGCTGCCCAACAACCACGAGCATTACGTCATGCAGGAGCACCGCAAGGTCCCCTTTGCATGGTGGGTGGACACATGTGGGAGAACCATAGCTCTGCCTGGATATGTGAGACTGTTTTATCTTTCTTATTATGCAGAAAAATCTAAAAAAAACACAAAAAAAAACTAAACAGTTTTGCTCTCATTTTCATTTTTGCGCAAACATTATTAAATTTAAGCTTAAAAAATACCTTTTTATTGTAATTCGGACTCTGCTTGCTTTTATATAGTTTCCCATGTTTTTGTTGTTGTTTTTTTTAGGTGCGCCCCGGAGAGCCTGAAGACGAGGACCTTCTCACACGCCACCGACACCTGGATGTTTGGAGTCACCCTCTGGGAGATGTTCACACATGGACAGGAGCCTTGGCTGGGGCTAAACGGGAGTCAGGTGGGCACACACACACACACACGCAGTTGGAGCCCAAAGCCTTTTAGTGCTCTCAAAGCTAAAGCGGACCCATATTCAACGGTCTTTTTCTTTTATTTGTCTCCTTAGATTCTCCACAAGATCGACAAGGAAGGTGAACGCCTCCCTAAGCCAGAGGACTGCCCACAGGACATTTACAACGTCATGATGCAGTGCTGGGCTCAGAAACCAGACGACAGGCCCACGTTTGTGGCCCTCCGGGAGTTCTTGCTCGAGGTGAGGAATCGGCCAGAATATTGAAGATGTTTTATTTTCCATTGTTTTTTTTGTTTTTTTGTTGGATTGAATAAATAGTCCTGTTCCACCTGTAGCAAGAGGGCGGGTTAAAGCTAAAATTTGCTAAAAAAGTGGAGAAGAGCAAGCCCTTCCACCATGAAGCCATCCGATGTTATAAAAGTCTAAAAAACAAATATATTAGCCAGAACGTCTGTGAAATTAGATTTGAGTTTGCAGTCTTCCCATGCTCCAGTGTTCATAACAAGACCATAAAAAGAAAGTAAATAATTTTCACGAAATGCCAGATTGCAAATAAATCGCTTTATTTTTTTCTTCCTTTTTGTACAATGAGAACAAACCGATAAGACACGTGACATGCTGCCTCTTTGTGAGTAGAGGTTTTCTTTTTTAGATCAAAAGAAAACTCCTCAGAAATGCCATAATTTGGAAAATCTGTACTTAAAGGGCACACCTAAGTATGATTAAAAAAAAACAGCAAAATTCACAAATTTGATTGATTTGAATTGTTTTACCTGGCTGATGTTAACTGTTGCCATAAATAGACTAAGAGCTCCCCCTAGTGGAGATACCGAATAAGCAGATGGGTGAGAGCTGTGACATAATCACAAAAGGGCTCCTTTTCCATTAGTCATACTTGTTTAATTAAGTTGCCTACACACTGCCTGCTGCTGATTGGCCAGGTTGTCTCCTGGCCAGGCATGTCCTTCTTTAAAATCCTGCAAATTTTAAAAGGATAGCCACGGCAAAGCTAGAACGTACTCAAAATGAGGAAGACCAGCAGACTCAAAAACAAAAGACGAGAAAACACGATGCGGTTTATGCTGTTCCACAGATCATATTTTGCCATTAAAATACTTTTACCCTTGTAAAAAAAAAAGATTATGTTGTAAATACTGCTTTAAAATATGTGAAAAATCAGTAACTTCATCAGTTTTTCTGAGGAAAACAAGTCATTTCAATCTTGTATTAAAGTTAAAATTTTCACCTATATTTGGGTGGGGGTACTTTTTTCATTCTTCCGTTTTTTGTCTTTTTCAGACTCTGCCCACGGACATGTGTGCCCTGCAGGACTTCGACGAGCTGGACAAGCTTCACATCCAAGTCAACGACGTCATCACTATCATCGAGGGCAGGTGAGCGTCGGGTCATGGCCCCGTACGGCCGTGTCTGCCTGCCCGCCGTCCGCGCCGTCACAGTCAACCTGCGCTCGCGTTTCAGGGCCGAGAACTACTGGTGGCGAGGCCAGAACAAGCGCACCCTCAAGGTGGGGCAGTTCCCCCGGAACGTGGTGACGTCGGTGGCCGGCCTGTCGGCGCAGGACATCAGCCGGCCTCTGAAGAACAGCTTCATCCACACGGGCCACGGAGACACGAACCCTCACCGCTGCTGGGGCTTCCCCGACAGGATCGACGAGTAAGAACACAGCTTTTAATCCAAAGCGAGGCGTCAGATACATTTAGCAACCCCCCTCGCCCGTCGTTTATATGTCTCCTTATCAGCCAGATTCTGATCCCTTACCACCCGTGGCCAGTAGGTGGCAGCGACGTGCCATTTAAAGCGTCCCCCGGCTGGTTGCTGCATTCCCTCAGCAGTAAATCTGTCCCCCCCTGTTCCCTGCAGCCTGTACCTCGGGAATCCCATGGACCCCCCCGACGTTCTGGGTTTGGACCTCTCGGCGGCCCGGCCCACGCAACTACCAGGACGAACTAAAAGTAGGCCACGCCAAGCCCCCGTTTTTTTTTTTAAGCTCTCGTTGAACTTTCAGAAATACCTCCCGACAGCAGAAAAAGAGTCGATTCCTTTATGTTTATGCATTTGGCAGACGCTTTTATCCAAAGCGATTTACAGAGTAGACACAATATTACATCTCTCATCACAATGACAATAAGCTATATAGAGGAGAAACACTGATCAGAGTCAGTGGTGACAGCAAGAGAAAGAGGTAGAGGGGACCACAGAAGGAGTTGTGGGGGGGTAGAGGTACGGGTTAGGATTAGGATAGGAGATGCTCTTTGAAGAGGTGGGTCTTCAAGAGTTTCTTGAAGACAGACAGGGACTCTGCTGTTCTTGTGGCGCTTGGTAGGTCGTTCCACCATCTTGGACGACACATGCAAACAGTCTGGATTGTCTTAAGCGTGGTGAAGGCACTGCTTTACAGAATAATTGTAGAGTGAAGAACATTTAAAGATCCCCACGTGAGAGATGCTCCGCTAGTCCCCAAACTAATACACCTGACGTCCTCACCTCTGTCTTTTAAGGCCTTGGTGCACCACTACCACGCAGCTTGCCTTTCTCTAAAGACTAACAAAGCTTCTGTTTGCTTGTATTTTTTTCTTTTCTTTTTTGCTCCAATCTTGACATCTTTGCTTTGACCTCTCTGCCCCCTCCCCCTCTTTGTTTGTCCACTGTGGTGGTGGTGTCTATTTTTTTTTTCTTCTCTTCTCTTTTTGCAGAGGAGCCTCCTCCCCGCCCTCCTCAGCCAGCAGTGTTAATCAAGAGTAAGTCTGCTCTCTCTCAGCAGCCTCTCACCCACTGTTCCTGCCCCCTCTGTTCCCTCTTAGCTCCTCTCCTCCAAGGTACATTGCGCATTAAGTCCCCTCTCCTTTGGTTGGCCCTTGCAGTGTTTTTATTGATTTATTTCATGTTTTTGGATGAGTTGAGTTGAAGTCATTGCTACGCCATCTCCCCACACCCCCCTAACCAGATGTGCTGTGCTCCGTGCGACTAACCCCGCTGACCTCTTGCAGAACGTTGTGCGTCTTCCCTTTTTGCGACCCCCTCGGACCTTTAGAGTATTATCGCTCTCAGAGCTTTTTGAAATGACAGGTATGTCACGTCCCCGATCTCCAGAGCCGTCCTACGATCCGGTAAACGAGGAGGAGGATCCCACATCCGCCGCGCTCAAGAGGCTGTCGCTCAGGAAGACGGGTTCGCTTAAAGGCCTCAAGCTGAAGCCCGCCGCCTGGGTGTCTGCCTCCAAACAGGGGGGCGGCAGGGCCTCGGTGTCGGGCCACCGCCGGGAAGTGTCCCTCATCGACTTTGGGGAGGAGCTCCCCCCGTCCACGCCGTCCCCCTCCCCGGTGTTCGAAGTCCAGGTTCCATCGCTGGCCAAGCTGGCGCTGGAAGCGGAGAACATCCTGGACAGAACGCCGCCGCAAAGCCCGTGCCGGTCGCTGCCCCGCCCCCTCCACCCCACGCCCGTCGTAGACTGGGACGCACGCCCGCTGCCCCCACCCCCCACCTACGACGACGTCGCCCAAGATGAAGAGGACATGGAGGTATCGTAACACACGGGGCTCATTTCCTGTCCTGTGATTCGGTGTGCGTAGCTCCTGACTGGTCGACAGCATCTGGAGTAACAACCCCCCCCTCCATTTTTCCCTTTTTTTTCCTCAAAGGTGAGCTCCATCAACAGCTCGGAGCAGCAGCTGGAAGAGGAGCAACCGGCTGACGAAGCTCTGGCCACACAGAAGATGGAGGGCGAGGCCTCGGCCCCCAGAGGTCCCGACAGGACGGGCCTGGAGGACAACCTCTTCCTCCCCAGCAGGCAGAGTCAGGGCGTGTCCGCCTCCTTCTCCCAGTCCGCCGAGATCTTCCAGGAGCTCCAGAAAGAGTGCATGAGGAGGCTCAACGTCCCAACGGGAACCGCTGCCCCGTCACGCCTCTCCCCCCAGAGCCCGGCACAGGAGGGACAGCAGCAGAGCCCCCCCCCCTCCTCCAGTGAGGACAGGCCTCAGATCCCCCCACGCGTCCCCATCCCGCCTCGCCCCATAAAGAGGGGGGACTACACGTCTGCTCGCTGGTCAAGGGACCTGTCCCTTTCTCCCATGCCAACCGGCAGCACAGAGGAGGTTTCAGGCCCGGCCCTGGACCGACCCCCCCAGATCCCCCCCAGAGAGCCTCTGTCGCAGCCGGGCTCCAGGACTCCCAGCCCCATGGGGCTGACTGTGGGCTCCCCCCAGCCGAGGCTTTATTCTGCCAGCCCCTCGGCCCAGCTGGCCTCGCTCCCCGCCTGCCCCTCAGCACACACCCAGAGCTCCTACCTCTCCACCTCTCCGGGTAAACTCATGCCCACCACGCACAGCTTTGCCTCCGATCCCAAATATGCCGCCCCCATCCAAGCGCAGGGCAAGGAGGCGGCCGCCAAAGGCCCCTGCATCCTGCCCATCGTCCGCGATGGGCGGAAAGTGAGCAACACCCACTATTACCTCCTGCCGGAGAGGCCGCCCTACCTCGACCGCTTTGACCGCTTCTTGAAGGAGGCCGGGAGCCTCCCCGCCGCCGGCGAGGACCGGCCCGCGCGGCAGGCCAACACGGCCACCGTCAGGCCCATGGTGGTCAACAACCAGGGCGTCCAGGCGCACGGCCAGGGCCACTCGCTGCTCCAGACGGGCGAGCTGAAGGCCAACTTCTCCTCCAACAACAACAGCAGTCTGAGCGGGCCGCGGCCGGGCATGAAGACCTCGCTCAGTCTCCCCCGCGTGTGTTTGGATGGGTTGGTCGCAGCCGACGGAGGAGGGAACTCGCTCGACAGGGTCAAACTGGTAAGCTCGGCGGTCTTTGGATTGTGTGCTCTCATGTGTTGGTGGATGCTAATTATTGTACTTGTAATGAAATGTGTCCCCAAAGTTACTGGAAATGAGCTTGCGCTTGCAGGTTTTTGACCCTAAGCAGGCAGCCATCTGTTCTTATTTTTTTGTATCGTCAGTATAAAAGCACGTGGCCATCAACTCAGATAAGAGAGCGAGGCTCGGTGCGCTGCAATCGGCCACAGAGGGAACATTTTAAATTTGAGGTGTGAAACTGTAATTTGGGCTTTTGAGAGCAGCAGCTCCAGCTTGTGGTTTCGGTGCATCAGAAATGCGCTTTAGCATTCTCCTTAAAGTGACGCAACACACGTAGAGGCTCTTAAATTGCCCAAATCTGTTGCAATTACACAGCCCCCCCCCCCCTTCTGTTCAACTTCTGACCACCATGAGATCCAAACTATGACTAATGTTCAGGGGCTTCATTTTCAAGCTAGAGGTGAACTATGAGGAAAACCAATAAGCTACCATCCAATCTGAGCTTCTATCAGAAAAGGGAAAAGAAACAAAACAAAACTATCTTCAAATAAACAAATCGATGGTTATCTTTAAGGCGACCGATTGATTCTGGAAGACGGAGCTTGGGAGAGTCACACTGGGAGGCTCTGGGAAACGCTGAGGGCTCGGCATTGATCAGCGCTTTGTTGTAGACACAGACGTTGTCCGCCTGTCTAAAGGACTGGCGCAAAGGGACGAGGAGATTCTAAATCAACTGTGCTGAAGTTCAGCGGACTACCAACGGCACCGGCTGGAACTTTTTGTTTTCTTATGCGAGGCCGTGCTTAAAAATCCGTGCTGGATTGGTCAGGTGTAGATAAAATAAAGCAGTCGTTAGAAATGTACACTTTAAAGCCCACTTGAAATATTCATGTCAAATCAATACAGACGGTTTCATCATAAAGAGAGGCGCCCCTCGTGCGTCGGCTGTAAGTTGCACCGACATCAAAACAGATCTAAGAGGGTTTGGAAAAAAAAAACAGAGAGAAAGGGGGGAAAAAAGGAGAACGGGGCTGGGTGTTGACGATGATGATGATGCTCCCCTGCGATGATCCAGGTGCAGGAGGCCGTTCACGGTGTGACGTTGGAGGAGTGCCAAGCCGCCCTCCAGAACCACAACTGGAACGTCCAGAAAGCTGTGCAATATCTAAAGGTGAGAGGCTTTTTATATTTATTTTGTTTTTATTTTTTTAAATAAATGCTTCATGAACATTCTTTTTTTTAAAATTCTATTTGTAAATTGTTTTCCTGAGTTGAACAAACTAAATTCACTTACTTAGGTGATTATATATATATATTTGTTTTTTTTTAATTAAATGTACCCTCGTATTGTCCAGATGTAATATTATCTCTCCTCATGCTTCTAATAAGGGCAAAGGGTCTATTAACATTCAGGGCAATTCCCTGATCACTTGGTGTGAAGGGGCCAGATGAGACATTTCTGGACAATAATGCAGCAGTCTTCTTACTCTAAAAACCACCTTTCGTCACGCTCCTCCCATTTTCCAAACTCGTCCAACAGTACGTTTCATGCAGTGATTCAGACCCCAGAGCTTTTTTTTTTGTAAAAGCTTGACTTCTGGATGGTTTCAGTTTTCGTCTAATCAGTCAGAGCCATCAGTTGTCAGATTTCCTCATTTATAACACAGACAGAGACTGAAAAGGGAGTTGTTTTAAAGCAGGGTTTACTCGTCATGGACAAATGTAAAAACTCCTATGCCGGGGATTCAGACAAGCTCAGGTTGAAGCTGTTGAACTCAGAAGGGTTTTTTTACTTTGTTTACGGACCAAAAATGCAGAATAAGTGACAATAATCATGATTCAGAGTGCTGTTTGTCCTTTTCAGGTTTATATCGACTACCAATAGGGAGTATAGTTGATCCTAAAGGAGGAATGGAGATATTGTTTCCTCATTTGGGGCAGTGAAACAGCAAAAAGAGCTTATTTACACCAACGTGTGCCATCAGCTGTCCTCAATCTGATGGAAAATGAGTCTGGGACCGCAGGGGGCATGAGGGAACACTTCGGTGTTCTTTGACAGCAGCAGCAAAAAGTACAAGACGTGGGGGGGAAAAAAGACAATCAAATACGGCCCCTGATTCAATCTCAGCTGCAGAACAGAGTCTGAACAAAGTGCTGAGTTCGTATAAAGACCGAAATAATTCAATACTCGCCGATAAAGAGATAAAAAAAAGTCAGCCGTTCTCGGGCCGGGCTGTGCTCCTTCTCTCTTTTGTCTGGTTCCAATGGGTCTCCTGACGCCCGGGCCCCGTCGCCTGCCCCCCCCCCCCCTGCAGGTGGAGCAGCTGTTCTGCTTGGGCCTGAGGAGCCGGGCGGAGTGCGCCAAGCTGCTGGAGATGTGCGACTGGAACCTGGAGAAGGCCAGCACCCACATGTTGGACAACTACGGCTCCACAGCACGCCAGAGGTACCGTTTTTTCTGCCGCTTCCTCTTCTTTTCTTTTCAAAACCTGCCATTTTGAATTGGAACCCAACCTCACCGTTCACACGTTCTGTGCTCGTGCGGCAGGAAGAGCATTCGGTCTACTTTTCAAACCTCAGACGATTGTATACGACTCCCGCATCTGACACCAGAGCAGTTAAGTCGCTCCCCCCTTTTTGGGAGAAACCCCCCCCCTTGGTTTAGCTGCTGGAGCGTCTTCCGGTGTCTCCTGGCTTTGGCTCTCTACTCCAGCAGAGCAGGCAGCGGCGTGATGCAACTTGAGCTTGTTTCATTACGGGAGAAAAATTATGGTTTGGGTAGCAGTTCTATTTTTATTTCTTTTTTTTAAGTATTTATAATGCTCAAACAAGCGGAGCCGCGGTGCAAATGCGCCACGAGAAGTTTGGTTATTGAGTTCGCTCCTTTCTGGTCTAACGGCCCTGAGGCAGAAGGGGCGGCTTCCTGTTTATCAGCATGTAACTACAGTGGGGGAAATAAGTATTTGACCCCTTGCTGATTTTGCAGGTTTGCCCACTTACAAACAATGCTTATTTTTCCTCATCAGATGGTTATCAATTTTTTATAAATTCATATGATATGATTTTCTGGAATTTTCTTTGAGATTCTGTCTTTCACTGTTAGAATGTACATATGATTAAATTTAAAGATTGTTGCATTCTTTGTAAGTGGGCAAACCTGCAAAATAAGCAAGGGGTCAAATACTTATTTCCCCTACTGTATAAGGAAATAGATAGTCGCGCGTGGTGGGAGAGTCTGGTGTTCAGGGGCGTTTCAAGACTGAAGCCAAAAGGTTTTCGTTTTTTTTAAATCAAAGATGGTTGGATTGGAGGCAAAGACAGAGGGGTTTGTGGCCCTCGCTGTTCAGCGTCTGCAGCAGCCAACACTTCCTGTGAGGCGTTTACTCTCCGCTCACAGTCCTGCAAACTTTTCTGTATCCCAGAACCCCAAATCTTTAAGGCATTACTCAGCTCCTCACCTGTGTGTGTGTCTGTGTGTGTGTGTGTGTGTGTGTGTGCGTGCGTGCCTCTCAGCAAAGAAGCTCGCATTGAACTTCTTTTTACTTTCATGGCCTAAGAAAATTGGAAGCAGACATTACATTCGCGCTCCAAATGACGAGGTTTGAGGGGAAAAATTCTCAGCTCCGCTCTGTGAATTTAAAATGAGCTTTTTGGAATCTGCGTCTCGCTCACCCGGTCTCAGAAGAATCTCCCGCAACGACGCCATAGAGGTCATCAAAGATAATTCAGGAGGCTTCGGCACCGCGTCTCATTAATTCCTCAGTCTAACATAAAGCTTCTTTATATTTGCAGGCGGTGACGGAAAATCTGGAGCCGCCGAGCTCCGACTGGAACTTCATCCTCAGCGAGACGCCATCAGAGCACGCACCTTCCCCCTCGCCCTCCAATCAGAGTAATTATACCCATAAGCACAAAAAGAGTAAACTTCACTGAACAAAGACTGGAAAGAAGAAGATGAAGAAGAAGGAAAAAAAAAGACTTTGATGTGAAGGTTATGTGATTCTTGCACTTAGAGGGAAGTTCTGGCCCACCACTCAGACAGAACCCGGCCACGCCGCGCCCAATCGGGCCGCCAAAAACACGGGGACGGGTGGGCGACGGCGACCAGCACAACAAACACAAGTAGCACTTTTTCGAGAAAAAAAAAAGAGGTCCACGCCCTGCCAAGAGGTCAAGTTTAGAGCATGGAAGAAAGAGAAAAAAAAGAAATAAGAAAAAAATCCCCTCCACTTTCCTGAGAGATCAGCAACCTTTTAAAAGGGGGTATCGGCAGCTCTTATCATCACAATCGTTCCGAAAAGGTTTTCTCTCCTCCGACACTCGGAGGGGGAGGTGTGGGGTGGGGGGGTTTCCTCCACAGTAACATTCAAAGAAATAGACACAGATCCCCGACTAGCTTACAGCCCCAAGAGGGGAGCCGGCCACACAACGAGGAGAAAAAAGGAGAAAAATGTTATACTCCAAGGACATAAACAATCATTAATATATAACTTTGATATCTCTTTAACCCAGCCCTCAGAAAAAAAGAGACCCGAGGCCATTGTTATAATTAATGTTTTATTTTTTGTTTTGTTTTTTGTGCTTTAACTGTCCCCCCTCTCTATCATCTCTGAAAAGAGAAAGAAAAAAAAAGAAATGAGCCACTCGGTCCGTGGAAAAATTCCTTCTCCCCAGATGCCGTCTGTCCTCGTTCGCTCCCTATAAGCACTTTGTCCTCACTCCACAGCTCTGCGTCAGCCGAAAACTCCTGCCAGCTCTCTGCCATTGCCCCGAACAGGGTCGGCAGCTAGTAGTGGCAGAGTCCTGGAATTTCCTCCATAATCATCACTTAAAAAAACTGACAACTATGAGTTTAAAAAAAAACATTTTTGGTCAGCACCTCTGGAGAGAAGTGGGGTGTTAGTTCTTTTTTTTAATCTTTTTATTCCAGAGTTGAAATGACTGATTAAACCCATTATTTTTGTCGAATAGAGGGGGGGGGGTGACTGTAAATGTGGCCCAGCCTCTGAAAAAAATCCTG
The DNA here is from genome assembly GCA_013363375.1 of Menidia beryllina. Lineage (NCBI taxonomy): Eukaryota > Metazoa > Chordata > Actinopteri > Atheriniformes > Atherinopsidae > Menidia > Menidia beryllina. Next base: position 553,686 of record JABUIW010000065.1, read on the forward strand.
AGACAGAGCAACAGTCCCGACCGGAAGCGGACTCAAAGGAAGTTGGAGGTAAAACTCCCCCCTCCCTGCCATAGAAATGCAGACATGGCCTCAGTTTCCGGTGCCAGGTGTTCACTCCCATTCCCCACCCCAGATCAAGATGAAGTTTTTCCTACGTACTTATCCTCGGGCAGCTCGGTTGCCACCTCGTCCGAGTCCCATCAGGACCCAAGTCAGTGTGTCGTTGTGGTGTTCAGGTTTTGCGTGTCCGCAGAAACCTCTCCATCCTTCCCACTTTAGCCACACCGCCTCCCCCACCTCGTGCTCTTCCATCTATTTGCCTAAAACTCGTTTTTGTGGTTAAAACCCTCCGGTGAAGCCGGTCGCCACCGCTTCCCTCCGTCTGGTGTAATGAAAGTGAAAAATGTAGTTCATGCTGCCGAATTTCTAAATGTATTTTTTATTAAAGAAGTAATTATTTTTTACATTTTTGGTCCTCTTTGTCTTTGTACCGAGCGGCCACCGGACGCCGAGACATTTCATCACAGCCTAAGATCAGGTCACAAACAGGGGATTCTGAAGTAGCCGGAAGGAAAAGACGGCAGATGGACGAGGGAGGCGGTCTGAAACGCGGCATCGAGGGTAATCGGTACCCACAGATGGGATGGAAATGGCTGAAAATTGCACAATTTGCACATCACACTCGCACAAAAGCGGACGGCTGGCGTCTCCCGGTGGAAGTGGAGTCCACATGCACCATCAGGGTTCTCCAAACTTCTTCTTCTCCTTTATTGTCCTTTTTTTTCCCCCTTTGGTCATTGGCTGATTTTCCACTGATTTTCACTCCAGTTCTTGCATCTAAGAAAAAAAAAGATCTTAAAGTGAAGGAGCGATCGGTGAAATTCAAATAGATAAAGTCTTGATGCTCAGAACTATAAAGAAATGAGGTGGACGGGGACTTCTGGGGGGGGGGGTGATGTTGTTTGGACAGAGCAGGGGAGGATTTTGATAGTCTCCTTAGCACTGTTTTGCTTTAAGATCCCCGTTTTTATCGGATTGGAGCCGTTTTATGCCCCCTCGCCCCAAAAAACCCGATGTGCTGCTGAGCAAATCGGACCATTTTACAGGAAATTAACGCATTGATTTTAAACATTGCCTCCAAAATGTCTGTTTTGAGACATACGATAGGTCATGCTTGTACATAACTTGACCGAAGTCAAGTAAACGACATGGAAGGGATATTTTAGTTGTAAGGCGACCCTGAGCCCTTGAGTTGCCACAAGGATTAAAGGAGAAGTGAAGTCAAATTGATCTGGAAAGCAGCTTGATTTTTAGTTGGGAGAGCATAAAAGTTTCAAAATGTAGAGTTCAAATTTCAACTTTGTACAAGCCAAATTAGGGCGCCCCCATGCCATACCCCCTGTTCTGATTCATCCCAACACACGCTTCCTATAAACTGTTTTCAGACCTGATGTTTTAGAGATGGTCTCCTGGGTTTGGAATGGAGGACCCTGTGGCTTTTGCCGGTCAGCGGTTTCGCAGTTTAAAGCATTCGAGCAGCGTCTCCTGGTCTGACCCTTCGTAAACGCGTCCATCTTTTATTTACAGCCTATAGGAGAAAACTCTCAGTTTTGAAGACTGCTTATGTTATATTAAGCAAGGATGGGGATTCGGAACTTCTTTTCTTTTCTTTTTTTGGCCTCGTGCGTTTTAAAAAGTGAGAAAAGAGACGGGAAAGTTGCTCGGGAAGAAATGTCAGTTTGTGAGTTTTTAGGATTTAAGAAAGGTGGGCCTCTGTCACGCTTTTCATTTGGAAGTCATGTGTTTCCGCCGTTGGTTTTAATTAGAGGATTCCTGCTGGGTTAGGCATTCGGTTTTTGTGATGGAGGAGCAGCCGAGGCCCTCCTGCCTCATGGTTTCAAATCGATCCAACCCAACAACCCCGAGTCAACGCCCTGAACGGTTTCCGATGAGTTGCAGGCTCATTTGTTTATCGGTGATGCGGCTGGAATCCTAACGACACGGAGGGCGGGGGTTAAAAAAATGTCTCTCGGTCGATAAAACATTGAAAACAGATGAAAAGTTCATGAAAATAAGATCGAACCGTCCGGTCAAGTTCAGGCTGGCGGAGAAAAGTTCACTCTCGCAAACACAAATCATCTTTGATCTTTCGCCCTTTGTCATCAATCATCAGCCTTTTTCACCCCCCCCCCCCTCCACACACACACACACACAAAAAAAATACACACTCAAACAAACAGGTTCTGCTTTACTCTTGGACACACGTTGCTCCTGCTTACTAATGAGGGACCCGGCCGGGCCTCTATTCATCTTTTCTGCGCGTTTGTGTGTGTGTGCGCGTACGGTGTCATTACTCGGTCCCTGGGCAAATTATTAATGTCTGGTCCTCCAGTTGTTTTGGACTCCGGCGCCGCGAGCTCGCCGATCCCCAGGAGAAATTACGGCGAACAGAAGAGGGTAAATAAGGCGGGAAGGAAAGACAAAGCAAAAAAAAAGCAGGAGAAGCTGCCAAAAAAGTGCCAAGGAGCAGATAAGAGTGTTCTTTATACCATCTGGGGAAAAAATGTATTTATAAATGTGTGTGAGCCTGTCTGGAGTGTGCTTTATAGAATAGGGTTAGAAAATGCCTTTGCCTTTTTCCCACTTCATTCTTTAACTCTAAAATAAGGGTATATATATATATATATATGTGTGTATATATATATTTTTTTCCTTTACCTTGCCTGTCAGTTTTTCTTCTTCCCCAGCATCTCCTCTGTTGTTTGGAGTAGGAACTTCAGCTCAGAGCAGAGTGTGAGCTGTGGCGCAGACGCCAGCAGGGCCGTGCACGACGGGAAGACCGGCGAAGACGGAGCGCTGACAGGATGACGGGGAAAGGAGTGACACATGAGGAGCTGGAGCAGAGAAAGAGAAGAGGAAGGGCTGTCGCCTGGTTTGAAAGACACGCGTGTGTCTGTGTGTGTGCGTGTGTGTGTGTGTGTGTGTGTGGTGGCGGCGTCTGCTTCCGAAAGGCTCACATCTCAATCTTTCCATCACACATTTCTCTTTTTTATTCACTTATTTATTGTGTCCATAGCGCCTCACATACAACCCAACCTATCGCTCTTAAAGTCTTTGCTTCAATTACAACCTTTAAAAACTTTCCAAACATGGAACACAATTAAAAAAGTACCCCCACACCGCACTGTTAGAGACCTGAGCTGTTGGTGAATATTTTTGCTTTTTTCAAGTTATCTTGGGAATAGTGGGACCTGGTAAGATTATTAACTAGACTTTGTCATGGTACAGGTAGTTTTACTTCGTATAGGCTCAGTGGGTTTACCTTTATAATCAAAATGTTTATTTATATATTTGATTAAATGTTTTTGCAATTTGGTTCTGACGGTCAAAATGACTTATTTACAACATTGGAATTACACAATTTGAACATGATTGGTTGAAAATGTATAGAGCCATGTGACTTTAGATTTCAAATAATTGTGTCTGATAGTGTCTACCATGAGGCCAAGAGGTCAAAGGTCAAAGAAAAAATAAGTATCATGGTAAAGAGAGGCAAAAAAGGCAATGTCCTCATATGAGGAGGCAGGTTCGCGGGAGGTTAAAGCCAAGTAAGATATGTTTGTATGTCACAATCCAGAACT
>JABUIW010000065.1:557336-572242 GCA_013363375.1 Menidia beryllina
TGTGTGTGTGTGTGTGTGTGTGTGTGTGTGTGTGTGTGTGTGTGTGTATATTTTGCACTGCAACGTAGTAGGTGAAAACTTGAAACGAGAATATTTCAAACAGCAGCGCCAAACGGCTCACTCAGAGCTTAATCCACTGTAGAATACAGCAGGAAGCTGCCCAAACTCAGCTTTCGGTGCACCTCCACTGTTTACTCCATCTCGGCTTGTTTGTTCCTTCACTCATCATCGCCGTTTTTCATGCCGCACCTCAAGAAGACTCCCGGCTCTCCCCCGTTCGTGGATTTAGATATCTGAACTACCAGTCCCCGCGTTGCCTTTCGGGTTTAAGTAAAGGATTAGAAAAAAAAAAAATCTATTTACTTCCTCCAGCTGCTAGCCTGCATTTCATTCTGCGCCGCGCACGTTTCAAACGTTACCACACCGACAATCTCTCGAAGGCACGGATTGAAATAGGATTTTCTTCCTTCTCGTTAAAGAACGTGTACACCGACGGGCCTCTTGGTGACCTTTGAGATCCAAAATGCACTGAGAGTTGGTTTTTACCTTTGAAATGTTTTCTGAAATTCTCCACACAGAGCCTCCATGTTGGACCTCTTTGCTGGCCAAACGTTCCAAAGCAGAGTCCTAACCCCCCACACCGAGAGAAAGAGAGAGAGAGGAGAGAGAGAGAGCGAGAGCAACCCCCTGAAAGACTTTTAAACACACCGTTCTTTACATCTAAAGGCTGCTTTCACCGAGATTCTCAGCTCCCAGTAAAAAGGTCTTCCATTATATACTCTGGACACAATTAAGGGAACTTATTGACACCTCTGCTGCATCGATTCTGCCGGAGTCAGTAAGTTAGCAGCCACAGCGTCATCAGTGCGTAGCGCCAAACAAAACCAAAGTCAAACCTTTTACTTTCCAGACAAGGAGAAGAGAATAGGGGGAAGAAAAAAAAAGAAAGTCTTTAACGATGTGTATTGGAAAAGAAGCTCTCTACTCGGCTCGAAGCTGAGAGCATCCTCTGGTCCACAACATAAAAAAATCATTAGGTTTGCCGGGCCTTTTTACTGCGCAAGCGCAGCCTTTCTGGTTTTATTTTATTTGGACAGATGAGACCAACGTGGGAGTCTTTGTTAATGGGACACGTAATGTTATAATTTCACTAGTAGAACTCGTGGCTTTCACAAAAAGGAGCGCTCATAATAATGAGCTATCGACTCTCAATAGGACGTGGCTTCGTTTTGCCCCCTCTGCGGCCATCCTGAAGACCGAGGCCTTTACTGCATAAAAAAGAGCGATGAAAGCAAAAGGTTGCCACGGGTTACAGTGCAATTTGTTGCCCGGCGTCGGAGGAATAAGTGTAGCGAGCTAACAACTTCCTTACATACGTCCAAAAGCACAAAAGAGCACCTGAGAGGGAAAATATGAACAACATTCAGGCCTCCAGCGGGGAGCTGAGAGTGGATAAAAGGAGCTACAGAGGAACCGAGGAGGAAAAGAGAGGAGAATTACAGGTGGGAAGATGCAAAAAATAGAGAAAGTGCGAATACGTCGGCGACCAGAAGACATTTTCCATGATTTCCGAAGGCAGAGCCGGCCTTAATTCAGAGGCGACGGGCAGAAAGGGGCCGCCGACGTCCGGGTTTGGACCTCTTCTGAACTTGCCCAGATGCCCGAAACCCAAAATAAGCAAACGGCAAAGAGATGGCTTTCCCCCATGTTGGTTCGCCCCGGATAACAGCTACTGTCAGGAGGGATAATCATGCTGGAAACCACAAAAAAATAAGAAGTCTGTTGGCAGGTTGATGACCGGTTGGGCACTAGGCAAGGGGAAGGAATCACCAGCATTAGGTGCGCCCTCTTTAGCTCACATCCACGAACTAAAGTGTGTATTTCGCCACTGTTACTTTACTTTGCGCGACTTTGTGTCGGAGGACTGGGTTAACAAGCAGGCGTCTTCGACTCCAACCTCACTCGTTCTCCCCTTTCGTTCTCTTCACACCACACTGTGTCCAGACCTCAGATCAATAAGATGGAGGGAGAAGATATGCGGCCCACTTTGGGTAGCCGAGTGAGAGCACACAGAGAGAGGTGGGCTGTGTTTTGTCATTGAGAGAGTGGACAAACAATGAACCTCCAGAGAGAAAACATCAATTAATCATTGCGCTTATGGCTCGAAGCTAGCCCTTTGTTCAATGTCCCCCACTACTATGTGCCTGTTGAGGTTTTTTTCTCTTTTTTTTAATAGCATTATCTAACCTTTAGCAGCTAATGAAGCTCCGTCGGATCTGTTAACGCTCCCATTTGCGCCGCTTCATTAAATGGCGTTAAAGCGTTCTCCCCCCCTGAGCCGGAGTATTGACTCCCACCGAAAATTAATCTCTCTCCGAAAGCCTTTGACCTCACGTGATGTGATCCAATGTGCCGAGACGCCGCGGACCGTGTCCTATGATTGGACATAATAAGACGTGAGTGTGTGTGAACGTCAGCTTGTGAAGTGCTCCCAGGGCCCGGACGCTTTATCAGGGGGGGGGGTCATGAATAATAGTTGTGTTGGTAAATGATGTGCATGTTCCTTCCCGCCGACCTCCACTCATGGATGTAATTGGATTTCGGGGAGGGTGCGTTCAGGTTCTCACCTACACGTGCGACCTGCAGGAGGAAAGTGGATTAAAGAGCAGGACGCTATTAGTGTACAACAGCCGCGGCGTCGGGAAGCGCTTTAAGTCCAACCGCTCCCGCACAATACCAGATTCTGCTCATGCAAATGAAGCAGGTTGACTTTAGGGGGGCTTGAAAACGACTTGTGCAGATACTGCCAACACTAATCCCATTTCCCCGCATAACTGCCTTCATCAGGTTCTTTTTTCCTTTTTTTTCCCCAGACACTAAATCTACCGTCGGGCTCCTTCGTAAGCGGTTGTACTTGCAGTTTTATAAAGCTGGTAGTTGGGGGGGGGCATGCTTATTTTAAACCCTGAGAAGTGTTATTGTTTTGGAGTCAAGCTTAACCCTTATTGGTTTGTCCTGATGAAATTGGCAAGGGGGTGGCAGGGGACTAAGTTTTTTTTATCTGAGGATGTAAAAGTGGTTTATTTGAAGAAACCGTACCCATGTAAAGATGCAACAGATCTTTGTTGATGTTGATGATACAGTGGAAAGGCGACCTCCCATGATGCACTTCTCCTTACTTGACCAGGTCTCAGTGCAATCTGTTTCTTTTTGCCAAGCCATGCTATGTTTATTTTAACTGATTTGGCATGCATTGAACTTTGAAGAGAGAATAAATATACAACTGAATGGGGCTGCACTTAGACATTTTTTTTGTATGTTTTTGTTGAGTTGCTGGTCAGTTGACGGCTTTGTGTCATGTCATTTAGAAATGAAGACTAACTTACCCTTATCGGGGAAAAGTTCCAGTCCTGTTGTCGGGGTACCCCATACATGATAATAAATAAGAAAAAAAAACAGCTCAGTTCTTGTTATTGTATATTATAACTTCATTATTATTATTATTTTAAAGAAAAAAGTGCATGCTGATTTCCGCTACTTTAATTATTTACCTTCTCATTGTTAGCAGACATAAACTTTTCAGTTAACACTAAACCTCAAGTTGTTGTTTTTTTTACTTCTGAATGCCAAAAAACCCCAAAACAAAACATATCATTTGATTGTCGGCTTCAAAGTTGCGTTTTGGCTGGTGATTCAATACTTGGCCTGGCATCATGCTGCCAATGTGACACTCCAAAGTAATTATTAGCCTCATCATCATCATCCTCGTCATCTCTTTTTGAATGGCTCGCTCTGTGAGCTTGCGAGGCCAAAGTCAGAACTGTGTGCTCTCTGTCATCTTTGACAGATTGCAGTGTCGGGGGGAGGGGGGGGGGGGGGTGGGGGGGGGGGGGGGAACCGTACAGAGAGAAAAAGCCATCACTCACCAGAAACATCAGCGATTGGACAACAAGCCGACTGTTTTAAACTTGCCGGAAAAATCTCCCTTGTTTTTTTTTTAACCTGCAGCGGGGGTCCCAATCCTTCAACAGATCATTAATCCACTCACATTTAGTTTGGAGGTTGGACACTAGCGGAAAACTTCAGTATGGTTATATGTTTTTTTGTTTTCTTTAATGAATCATGGCCAGAGATGTACAGTAACAAAAGTAGAACTACATAAGTACTGTACCAAAATGCAGTATCTGTACTTTATTGGAGTATATCTTTTTTGCCTTACTTTTACTTTTACTCCGCTACTTATTTTTGATGAATTTAATACTTTTACTTTCAAGGACTGAATCGTTACTCGTTACTGATATGTAAACGTAATGAATCATTCCCAAGTCAGAGTGTCAAGGCCAGAGCTGTAGATAGCTCTGTCACGGTTTGTGAAGCTGGCTCCTCATTGGGCGATTTGAGCGATCAAGCATAGCCTATAAGAAAAAGCCTCCAGAAAGATTAAGAAATTGTATGTACTTTCAATACTTGAGTAGAAATTTTTGAAATACTGTACTTCTACTTGCAATACTCAAGTAAATAAAAATGGGTTAGGGTTAGGGTTAGGGTTAGTACTTCCGTACTTCCACTTAAGTATGGTGTTGAAAGAACACTTCAACTTTTACTCAAGTCAATTCTTTTATATAGTACTTGTACTTCTACTCCACTGCTCTACTCCAGTACCTTATACAGTGGGGCAAAAAAGTATTTAGTCAGCCACCAATTGTGCAAGTTCTCCCACTTAAAAAGATGACAGATGCCTGTCATTTTCATCACAAGTAAACCTCAACTATGAGAGACAAAATGAGGAGAAAAAATCCAGAAGATCATATTGTCTGATTTTTTAAGAATTTATTTGCAAATTATGGTGGAAAATAAGTATTTGGTCACCTACAAACAAGCAAGAATTCTGGCTCCCACAGACCTGTAACTTCTTCTTTAAGAAGCTCCTCTGTCCTCCACTCGTTACCTGTATTAATGGCACCTGTTTTAACTCGTTATCAGTATAAAAGACACCTGTCCACAACCTTAAACAGTCACACTCCAAACTCCACTATGGCCAAGACCAAAGAGCTGTCGAAGGACACCATAAACAAAGTTGTAGACCTGCACCGGGCTGGGAAGACTGAATCTCTAATCAGTAAGCAGTTAGGTGTGAAGAAATCAACAGTCGGAGCAATTATTAGAAAATGGAAGACCTACAAGACCACTGATAATCTACCTCGATCTGGTGCTCCACGCAAGATCTCACCCCGTGGGGTCAAAATGATCACAAGAACGGTGAGCAAGAATCCCAGAACCACACCTAGTGAATGACCTGCTGAGAGCTGGGACCAAGGTAACAAAGCCTACCATCAGTAACACACTACGCCGCCAGGGACTCAAATCCTGCAGTGCCGGACGTGTCCCCCTGCTTAAACCAGTCCATCTCCAGGCCCGTCTGAAGTTTGCTAGAGAACATTTGGATGATCCAGAGGAGGATTGGGAGAATGTCCTACGGTCAGATGAAACCAAAATAGAACTTTTTGGTAAAAACGCAACTCGTCGTGTTTGGAGGAAGAAGAATGCGGAGTTGCATCCAAAGAACACCATACCTACTGTGAAGCATGGGTGTGGAAACGTCATGCTTTGGGGCTGTTTTTCTGCAAAGGGACCAGGACGATTGATCCATGTGAAGGAGAGAATGAATGGGGCCATGTATCGTGATATTTTGAGTGAAAACCTCCTTCCATCAGCAAGGGCACTGAAGATGAAACGTGGCTGGGTCTTTCAGCATGACAATGATCCCAAACACACTGCCCGGGCAACAAAGGAGTGGCTTCGTAAAAAGCATTTCAAGGTCTTGGAGTGGCCTAGCAAGTCTCCAGATCTAAACCCCATAGAAAATCTTTGGAGGGAGTTGAAAGTCCGTGTTGCCCAACGACAGCCCCAAAACATTACTGCTCTAGAAGAGATCTGCATGGAGGAATGGGCCAAAATACCAGCAACTGTGTGTGAGAACCTGGTGAAGACTTATAGAAAACGTTTGACCTCTGTCATTGCCAACAAAGGGTATATAACAAAGTATTGATATGGACTTTTGTTTTTGACCAAACCCACCCTAATTTGCAAATACATTCTTAAAAAATCAGACAATATGATCTTCTGGATTTTTTCTCCTCATTTTCTCTCATAGTTGAGGTTTACTTATTATGAAAATGACAGGCACCTGTCATCTTTTTAAGTGGGAGAACTTGCACAATTGGTGGCTGACTAAATACTTTTTTGCCCCACTGTACATCTCTCTTATACGTCTCACATACTGACCCGGAACCATCAACCCCTTTGCAAACAGCACATAGACAGGAACGCTGAAACTCCTGGCTTTGTTCTCTGTCCAGCTGTGGCAATACTCGGCCTAAGAGGCACTCTCAAACCTCCCGAAATGATTTAGAAGATTAGAAGAGGATTGTTTCTTTTGATGGTGGGGAGTTTTGTGCAGTCGAACGAGGCCTCAGTCGGGCAAAATTTGCAATCGGGAGCCGGCTTGATGAAGTCGGGAGTAATAACGGTGTTCCGGCAGCTTCACCTACGGAATCATGGTAGAACATTCCAAGGCGCCGGTACAGTGGGGAATCCTGAACTCATCACCTGATGCGAAAAGGCATCCGGATGCTGATTAAGTGGCGTGTCTGCTCGCTGATTACACTCAGGACGCGTTCCAGTGTTTTAACGCTCCAGACAAAGGTTCACGATTTAGTCCCACGCTTCCCTTTTTTTGTGGGGGAGCCAAAGGAAAAATCCTGCTCTACCAAATTTAAAAGTGGAATTAGTCCGGTTGTGTCCCATTTTATTTGACCCTAGGGTCAACATGGTAATGAAGTTCAATTTTTTTCATTAAAATGGAGTTGAATGCCCATTAAATGATAAAGCTTACATGTGCTTTTTGGAAGTTAATAGTTTTCTTTAGAGAGACAAATGATTCCAAAGAGTTATTTGTATGACTTAGGAGATGTGGCGTGGCTGTCTAACCATATAATTTAGAATTTTTCTAGCAGGGATGAAAGAGAACCGCAGTGTTTTATTTGTGAGTAAGGTCTCAGAAGATTTTGGTTTACACTTTTACTTTACCTCTGTTTCATCTTTCCAAAATTGCCACATGACCTGCTATTTCTAAGACGTATAAAGCTATTGATAAAGTTAGCATTGACTAATCATCAACCTTTTCGTAACAGAATCCTTAAATATCTATTCAAATGTCACCAACTGAGTCCTTTAATATTTCAAGAAATCACAACACAATTAATGCCAAAAACAGGCGTTGTAATTTGTAATTTCATGTTTTTTTTTCCAAAAATTCTACAACAGCAACTACATCTGCTGCCCCGTAACTAAAATCGAAAGCTATCCTCAGACGCCTCATTTAGAAATCAAGCTGTATTACCGATGTAAAAAAAGAAAAACAAATATTTAGGCATTATTTGTATTCTAGTGTTTGCTGGCTGCTTTCAGCCAGCAGGAGCAGGTGAGCAAACATATCTGTTTAGAGAGTGTGTGTGGGTTTGTGCGATTATGTGTGTGTGTTTGTGTGTGTGTGTGTGTGTGTTTGTGTGGTGATTGAAAGTAAAAAGTACTGGGAAAGACTCCCAGATCCCTTGTTCGCTTTGCTTCTTTCATCTTTAAACTTTCAGTGGCTTGCCTCTGTTGCTCTTTCATCCCTTCCACATTACACACACACACACACACACACTCCTGTTTGTGCAGCTATCCTTATTAGGACGTCGTATCGACTCTGTTCATTGTGTACGGCCCGGCCAAACCCCCCCCCCCCCCGTACCCAAACCTTTACCAACTCTCATCTCACTACTAATTACACTGAATATGAAAGTACAGACCAGACTTTAGCCTAGCTGCGCATAAAAAAAAAAATTGTGTAGTGGGAACTCAGCCAGCGCTGCCTTCAGGTTCCAAAAGCAGACAATCAGCAACTCTCAAGTGAACTAAAAAACCCCCGTTGACATTTGCTATTCTCGCAATTAATCCTGGGGGAATTCAGCGCGCTGGTGTGATTTCTGAATCAGCAGCATTGTTCTTTTCTTTAGCTTATTTTTTCTTTTTTAGAACTACGTAGTGTAAGATTTAGTACGGTTTGGTTTCTTAATGCGTTCCACTGACATTCTCTGTCACAGTGACAGACAGAAACGCTCGGAAGTCATGAGCTTTTTTATTATGATCAGCACTAAAGAGGGAATTGACTAATAATTTTGTAGAATACAACTGTACAGAGCTGAGGCATGGTATTTTTTCTTTTCTTTTTTTGTTTGTTTAGTTTTTAACCAGCGTTTGAGTCGAATTAGCTAAAACTCAGCAGCACTGGGCTCTTTGGCAAGCGCACACTAGAATACACCCATCTCCCTTCTAGTATTATAGTACAGATACATTTTAAAGGGAACATGGCTGACTAAAGTCTAGCAAATCCTTTAAAACATGAAACAATATCCATGGATCATAACAGGACAGAAAGAACTTTGTGCAATAAAACTGAAAAAAACTAAACAAAAACAGTACAATTAATGTCAGTCTCACACTGGGTTAGACACCAAAGAGTTTTTTAAGAGAGACATAAAAACTGAAGGAGCTTGTTTTATATACAGAGGAAGCTGGTTCCACAGCTTTGGGGCCAAGATGGAAAACGCCTCTCCATTTCCTCTTCGATTTAGGAATCATCATTAGCATCTGGTCAGGTGGCCTCAGGAAGTGAGACGGGTGCAGGAGGTTAGACAAATAAGCTGGAGCAAGTCCAATACGGGAGCTGAAAACAAATGAAAGAACTGAAAAAAAGGGAAAGCCAGTGCAAAGAGGCTAAAATACGAATGACGTGCTCTCGTTTCTGTGCGTAAAAAATCATGCTGCCACGTTTGGCACTAATTGAAGGTTTGATCTTAGATCTCAGATGGAAAAAGGACAATTTATCCACACCATTAAAGTATTTGTAACGTTAAGGGCAGCATTGTTGGTGACAACAAGGCCTTAAAGGTGTGGTCAGAGAGCAGTCGGATAAAACCAGCTCCATTTCACATTCATTGAAACTCAGAAAAATCAAGCGCTATCCATGACTTGATATCCCCAAGATGGTCCAGAAGGGGCTGGATGGAGCAAGCCTCGGACTGCCTGAGGGGGAAATAAATTTGACAGTCGTCGGGATATAAACGGAATGAGATCCTATATTTGCGTTGGGATCTTGGAGAGATGCCGGTTAGTGGATGAAATTGGATGTTGTTAATGGACCTGACCTTGTGCCACGGTCTTTCTTGCTCCAGCTCGTCTACAGTGGAAGGAGGCCTGCGAAAGCACCAGACTGAGGTACGCTGAATATTCATTTTGGAAACGTTAAGGTCTAACCAGTTGATGTAGGTTGTGGAAGACATGATACTTCTTCAACGTGGGATGGGGGTGTAAGAACAGACCCATCAGAAAGTACCGAGTTACGTCTCTAGGGACTGTTGAAAAGAGCCGAGAGGACCTCTGTCTCAAGAGAATCAACTCTAGCGAAGCTATGTGGGCCATGGGCCTGTGAGCGAACGCTCAGGAGGGTGATTGCCAATGGGTATCCCAGAGAGGCCCTTTTCATTTGACGATCCCAGATGGATGTCGGAGCACCTAGTGAGTATTGATGCATGCGTGGAGGGAATTCGTACACCTCGCACCGACGTTACCCATTTGAGTTTTTAAATTTGGATTTGTAATTGTAGTCTGACTACCATGTTATGTCCAACATATTTGCTTTGCCAAGGAAAACCACATAGATCAAAATGGATTTCCCAGTTGTGCTTATTCGTTTATTTTTGCTACATTACTACTACTGATGATAGATAATGCCAAACCTGACATTTTTCTAACTGCCGGGAGAACCATACCGTTATCCAGTCACATGGAAAATAGACCTTTGGGGATGTAAATGTAGCTGGGAGGAAGATTTAAAACAACAGAAACAAGTCTGAAAGACTGAATTCCACTGCCTTCACAACAGATTTCTCCAATTTTTATTAAAATGTTTCAATCATTGTCAATTTATCTCATGTTTGATGCTCAAATAACCAAATGTCTGAAGTGATTCAATATTTTGTAATCGTTATAAATCTCAAACTGTTGTCTGAGAGGGGGGGTATATATGATTATTGTTACTGAAGATCAACACACATCAAATGGGTGAGACACGTATGAATTGTTATTGTCATGAACAGCTATTGGAACACATATCAGGTTTCAATCCCACCTGGTGTGTATTAATAATATATATATCATCAAAATGGCAAATCAGTTCATTTTTTTAAGTGATGCAACTTGATCTGTATCCACAAAATGTCCCAGAAAATGCTACGAAATGGCTGCGGTGTAGAGTCCTGCAGTTTATCAATGTGTGTGCTCCCGAACCGATAGCAAACAAACCGATAAACTCCTCTCCGACTGACAGATGCAGCACGTTTATCCTCCGTGTCTGACAGCTACAACTTAATGGCCCAGAGTACCTCTGCCTTCCAGGGAACCGGCGTGTCACCACAACAATACATTAGCTTGTATTGCACTCTGTCCAACAGGCTGAATTACAGATAATCCCGGCCATTATTAGGCCGGTTTACTACTTTTGATTGGACTGTGGACGTCAACAAGATACACTAGTGGAGAGCTGCCAGCTCTTTGACAATTGTTCATTATTATGCAAACTGGTCTCCTCTGTCAGACAATTTGGCTCCATAATTTCAGCTGGCACCTACATCTCAGCCCCTGGGAGGACAAGATTAAATGGGAAGCTTATCACAGAGCCACATTGCAGAATTGGACACTAGACATCATAAGTATGCAATCTCGCCTTCTTGGTTATTTGAGAAATGGAGGAATTGGTTACCTTTCCAACCTGAGGACAAAATGTTCAATCAGCATTTTTTTTCCTCCCCCTCTCTCTCTTTTTTTGTGTATCTTACTACGTTCAAGGTACATCTGCCCAAAGCAGTTGCCACCCTGCAGTGACTCAAATGTCGCTGTCAGAATTTCAATCGCGCCAAACAGATGTGGACCCCAGAAGAAAACTATAAAAAAAAAAAAGTTTGGAGACCACAAAGTTAGCACGTCTTCATCCTGTCGTCTAAGATGAGCCAAAGGCATCACATGCAAAAAATATTTAATGGACAGCTGCATTAATTTAGTCTGTATGTTCACTAAGGAATGCAAAATAAAAAAACAAAAAAAAATCAATAAACTCCTCCGAGTCCCTGATGAGCACAAGCTTCTGTTCAGTTCCACTTCCAGCCCGAGGCCTATAGGTTTAGATCAGGACCACCACTCTGCTGTCTGGAAGGTGACACGGACCTGCCTTTCAACTTTAGCGCTTTTCGCCGGCATTGCAAAAATGTCAGATAACGTACATGTCAAATTGGCCATTATTTTGTCCTTGAGGACTCGGACACACATGTCTCCTGACTACATCGGCAACACGGCCACTCGCAGCCTTCTGCCACCAGCACTATTTTTTGCCACTCTAACTCTTTAACTTTAAATTTTACATGTACAATTACCTGACCACCAACTGTGTTGCTTGAGTAAAAATAAAAGTCATAACAAAGACCCACTGTTGTTATTAGGTCACAAACGGTTTTCTTGTCAATGACACATGAGTCTGATTATTGGTGTTCGAGACCACACATGTGACCAGAATTTGTTCCATTTCAGTCGATTCAGAGGCAGGCTCCCTTTAAAATGCCCAACAAGTTTTAACAGAAGCCCCACAGGGGTTTATTTGCGACACCTTGCTCCTTAGTAATGTACAACATGACAGTTTATTACCAGAAAATCAGTTAAAGTGTTTAATTTTCATCTCTTTGGGTAAAAAGTAATGCTTGGAAGAGATTGAAACACTTAATCAAATAAATTACAAGGTTTTGTGATTAATTTGTTCCCATTTATACATTTTCCCAGGCAAATAGCATATTGTGCTAAGATATATTGCGCGTTTATTGCTAAGTTTTTCAATTGGGTGTTTTATTAAGCTTTAAAATTTGATAGCCACAGACCTAATCTTCCATTCTTTTTTATGGAGTTTTCTTGTTCGTGAGCATCCCTTAATGCCAGAATTGACGAGGGCCACTTACTTTTCCATTATAAGGACAAATAATTCAAAACTTATGTCTTAGTCTTAAAATCCAGATTTGTTTTTCCTTGTAGAAAAACCTGATGCCAAACAATTAATTCATCACCACAGTATGATATCGGAAATGGAGAAGATTCTGCCTGCAGGAGTCAGAGCTGTAATGATTCTCTAATTGAAATGTCATAATGGCATTCAATTAAATCTTCTTAAATAGTTTCTGCTTCCCAGCTTAGTAAAACATGTGTATTATACTTCCTGTGGTATCATTTGAATTAGAATGATGTTTAACAGCAGTTAGTTTTTCAACGCAATATGAAATGATTTAACGAGACATTAGCAAATAAGAAGTTAACTTGAAAATAAAAGGAAAAGGTTAACAAACATGGGTAAGATCACTTAGATAGAAAAGGAGCCGTTTTATCCTTAATTGCGACATTTTTAGTCCATCATCTTTGGCAATTGTGGGTAAAATACAATGTTTCTTAACCTTTTTTCTGGCAATTTTCTTAGTTTGTTTTCTCTCTCAGTTCTGCACATTATATCCCTGTAATTGTTTAAAGGCATTTTACGGGGACAAAACTACGGTGTGAATTTAGGCAAAGGTGACCAATTAGGTGTGACTTTGAAAATACCTCTATATATCCCAGCGGGACCACGAGAAATTCAAAATCATCTCAGAATTCCCCGCGCATCGCCACAAAAAAGGCTCAGCACAAAACCGCTTTGAAAAAAAAAGATTCGGTTGACCTGCCCCGGGGCTATCTGAGGGTCAGCCCAGCTGGAGCAGCTTGAGAAAACGATTGTTCCTTCACTTCATCTTCCCGCACGCAGGACGCCGATGCAAATCCACCGAGCCTAACATCCCACCCTTACAACTACAAATAAACTCTCTTTAAAAATGTACATCACCTTAAAATTAATGTACGGGGTGACTCCAACCTTCTGGATCTCCAAAGAGAACAAACATGGATGAGCTAATTATAGAAATATAGAAATTTCACTGAAAGTAAAATTAGACTGACTAAAAGATAAGAGTTTAAGTAAGTGGCTTAAAATATACCATGGAAACAGGGGACAGCAAATAAAATAGACTACGCTCTTTACACTTCAGTTCTAATGCTGATGTTGCAGCCAGATGTTCCAATAGCTCCAACTTTCACTCTTTCCTTCGTAGCAAACAAACAGAGGAATAAGACGTCCTATCCTCCTAATGGTTCCTGTTGGGTCCCACTTTTCGTCACCAACAGGAAGGACAGTGTGGATTAAAAAACCTGGCAAATCTAGTTCAGATTCAGTGGAATCTGGCAACCTGCCTCACTACAAAACTCTGAGTCGTCTGAGGGGCCTCCACGTACTCAGCCAGCCTCAGGCGCCACTTTTGTACTTGGATCCAATGGGAAACGGAAAATTAAGAAATTTGTCAACCTGTTCAGGGGTGCCGTGCTGTCTTATGATGTCTCTCGCGCTAATCAAAAACACTAAGAATGTAATAAGCGCATAAATAAGAAGGAGCAGCAGCCCTTACATATGAAAAATTAAATCCACATTCCAGAAATGGGTTTGTTTTGTGTGTAAGCGTGTAGAAGCCTCCCGAACGCATAAGCTGCCAAACAGATAACTGCATTTCCCGAATGCCGGTAAGGACAAGTGGGCGATAACTATGTAAATGTTGTATTTTTTTATTTATTTATTTTTTTAAAAGTTTATTTTTATATTCTGTTTTGCATTCACCCTGTGGAGCTGCGTCTGCGAGTTTAGGTCCGCTCTAAAAACATCATTAAGATGCACCGAGCTGCTGATCTTTACTCTTATCTCCAGGTAAAAGCTACTGAATTGTGAAACAGCTGAAGGTGGGAGAGGATTTTTTATTTTTTTTTTAAACACAGGCATTTGGGGTAATGAGAGCGACTGAAGGCTGGTCACTAACATTGCAAATTTTGTGTGAAGATATTCCGTCTGAAGTCTAATCAGCTTAGTTCACGGTAAGTTCCACTTTAATTGTGAAAAGCTCAGATAAGAGCGTGTTTTTAAACCACTTTTCAAACCATTAATTTCATTTCTCACAGTGGCTGTGCAGATGTGTCCCTTGGTGATGGGTCTAAGCAGCTATTTATCTTTCTCCGAATTCATTAAACCTCCATTTATCACTTCGAACATTGGGAAAGAATTATGATTCTTCTTTTGGAAAAGGATGTTTCTATTTGGCCTGTGATAGACTGGTAACCCGTTCAGGATGAACTCCACCAGTCCACGACCCAGAATTGTAATGAGAAGGTTTAGAAAATGGAGTGATGGATGTTTTTTTATGCTAAAAGTAGCGTTAACCCTCCCTAGAATTTAAATGCTTGTGTTTAAGCTCTTGTTTCTGCATTATAAAGTTAAAAAAAAAGAAAAAAGACTATGATTGTGTGAGTGCTCCACCTACAGAGAAAGAAAGCCTTGTTGAAAGAAACCTGGGTTCAACACCTCTGTAGGATCGTAATTTTTTCGATTTACCTTATTTCATTCTTGCATTTCGAAATAACGAACAGGAGACTTGTTTTAACGCGCTGTGACGGTTTGTTTGCAACGCCAACGGTAAAATAACCGCATAGCTCAGCCGTTGCTACTTTATTTTACATACGTTTCCATAACAACATGAACTTCCTGCCAACACTGCGGAAGCCTAGATCAGTGTTTTTCAACCTTTTTTGAGCCAAGGTACAGTTTTTCATTGAAAAAATCTCGAGGCACACCACCAACCAAAAATGTTAAACAAATCTGTAGCCGCCTATAGTAACACGATAGGTATTCTTATCTTATT
>JABUIW010000065.1:592242-626748 GCA_013363375.1 Menidia beryllina
TCTACTTGTTCAAAACTAAATAAAAATAAAAAGTGTAAAAAAAAAAAATATTGTTTACCAAATGGTCGAGCAGGACGCTAAAGGGTTAAAATAAACAGCGGCTTACACCTCTGTGACATACCACTTCAATCATGTGAAGTTGGAAACATGACTGAGAGACAGACGCAATTTAGTCAGAGAGGAATCATCAATCATGGAGGCTGGGTTTCTTGCCACCCTGCAGAGTGATGGATGAAGAGCTGATTTCTTTTCATATTGATACATCGGATCGATTGTCCCAACAATTGTTCAGGATTTCGGATGAATCGCTGAAGGTGGTGTTCGTTCATTCCTGATAACGAGAAAATGAAACACTGATGGGATTATCTCATGGATATCAAGTTTTAGCCTGCAGAGATGTCCCAGAGGTCACTTGAGTATGACACTAGATGCCTTTCAAACAGATGACCAAGGAAGTAGTACATACCACCAAGAGATAATACCCCTCTACTAAGATTAGTAATATCCCTAAGAGCTGACAGAAAGCAGATATTGGTCTTTGCGTTGATAGATTAGAGAAGAACCCAAATTCCGATGGCACGGATAGAGGAATGAGACCAGTCTTAGGGTTCCTGGTGATAGGAGGCCCACTGTACACATCCTAACCTGAAGAAGGACCTAAACCCAACGCACAATGTCTAACTGATGACCCATTTTTTTGTAATATATGTTCCAAAATGAGAAAAACTGTGTTGCTAAAACTGCATATGGATTATCAACAGGCCTAGGGTTTCCCCAACTGCACATGGCCTTAAAGTGAAAGTGACGAATACGTTTTTCTTATTTCATTCAACAGCCACGGCAGGCCTCTCCTCAGAGTGACGTCGCTCTCCAGCAGACCCTTTGTCACAATCCTAATATTGACGGCGGCCGACGGTGTGTAACGCACTAAGAAAATACAAGTGACAGATGTTCCCAGGCATCTCCAACAGCCCGTTGATGACTCGGTGTGTGAGACCCTTCAGAGCCAGACCGGGTAGTAGCGACGAGATTGTTTCACTGGAACCAGGAAATCTAGGACCGATCTTGAAAAAAAACGCTTACGGTTTTCGATTTGAACAGATTTGAAAAAAATGGCCTCCAGCTCTCGAATTTTCAAGGGCTGAGAAAAAATCTTTGAACAGAAGTGTCATCTGAGGCTCTTTGAATGCCGTTGGGATGATGGTTGATGACAGGTAGTGTTGGGCGTTTGAAGGCGCAAACATAACCAGAAGCAGGATAATATATGGACCACATCATGTGGGATATTTTCCAGTTGAAAAATCCATGCGACTATACTTTTAAAAGCAGCAGTTTATTAGACTGTATTAGCAGATAATTGGACGAGCGCTATCTGACCGTGCTGTAAGGGGCATACTGTCATTCTGAGTGGCTCCCCTATTGATTCAAAGACTCTGCAATAATAAAGAGGATAGCTCATTATCAAAGCTCTCGCTGATAGCTCTGCCGACGCTATTTTCAAAACTAACTTTGATCCCTGAAGGCCGACATGAGATCGACTCATCGCTTCTCTTGTCTAATTTCCTCCAAGAACCTCAGACGGTGGCTCCAAGAGTGATGAAAAAACACCAACATTCTGTAGAGTCATTACTGTGAGCTCAGACAGGTAATAGGCTGCAGTTAATTTATGATACCCGCGCTATGGGGTTTCTGTGAGGGAGCTATGTAAGGCACTGTATGTGCTGAAGTATTCCTTGGTGGCTTGGCTGAGCCGTGCTGTATGTTTAATGCACAGGTCCCATGGTAAACCATTACCGTGTCTTCTCTTAGACACAGTATCCGGACTCTGGGGAGAGCTGCAACCAATTAAAAGGAACCCGGAGTGGGAGTTGCTCTCATGGAGGATTACATGCCAGCCCGTGACAGGTGGACAAAGATGCCATGTTGGGTTTCAGCTCGCGCCGCTGTGTATTTTGTAATGGAGGACCGCCACAAAGGGAGAGCGAATGGTGTCGGTGTGTTCCTGCGTTGGATCGAATGCCAGTTCTTGAGAGGTAGTGGCGATTGTGAGCGTGTTTCGCGGTGAGGGACGCCATCAACCGCTGTCGCTGTTATTTATAAATAGCTCACCGTGTACATTCTCAGTCCTGATGTACCTGTCACTGGCTCTGTGACAGTGAGTAATGAGCTCCACTCACCTCTGCGTTTCTTTCACTGGACAGACAGCCTTTTTCGCCCATGTGATTTTGCGACCCTTCAAAATCCAAATAATTGAAGTGCAAATGTACGGTATATCAAACATGTATCAACTGGAAAAAGGAAATGACAAATCAATTCAATTAAACGAAACAAACTCAAATTCAGCAGAGCCATGATTGCACATGGCGGTAGGGTTGGTTCTGTTCTGATTTCTAGGCACACCCACAGCTCATTTACACTCACTAAGAGTCGGCTTAGCCGGAGTCCCGGCTGCCGTCAGATGGTGTCCACCCTGGCGCTGGTCCCTGGTTCTACAAACCTGTTGCCGTCCACCTATGGCTGCATCACAGCCAGGAGTCACTGACCTTCCACACCCGTCTACAGTTGGCAGTCAGGGAGGAAGCCAATCGCATTACATTAATCACATTAAGGCCTCCGTGGAGCACACTATCTTCCTCTGTTATCGATATAAGTATTTAATTCACCCTGTGTCTCAGTTTGCATTTGGGTCAACCACTTATCAAATGGTAAAAGAAGTGCTTATGACATAGAGAATCACATACACTGCACACTGGACAGCTAAGTACATAGCTAAGTACATTTTTTACTTTCCTTTGATATCACTAGCTGTTATTTGGATCATCATGGTGCCTCTAGTGCGTTGGAGACAACAGAAAAGGGAGCAGCAGTGAGCAAGCAGACAAGTAAAGGTGAAAGGTGACAAATTATGCCCTCTATTTTCGGACTTCCTGAAGCCTTATTGAAATATTTGAGACACGCTGTGGTCACGGTTTAATCAAAATGGCTCTCCTTTCACTCCGACTGAGACGTCTTTTGATTCAGACTAAACTAGTTGTCCAAATTGCATCCTAAGTTGTCATACAATCACGAAGTGATCTAAACGGGCGGAAAGGCTATTAAAAAGTTATATTTTAGCAATGTAGCAATGATAAATTCCATATCTGCATGCTTTAACTTACAATAGGGCTCCTTGTGAGCCTTCCCGTTATCTAGACAACATTCAGCCTAAAGTTACTCTGTTTCCATTAAGATATACTTTGTCGAAACCAAAAATCAAATAAGCCTGTCCCAATAGTCCCGTTATGTTTACACAGACTGGGCTAGTTTTGGCAGTCGCTGTGCACAATACTATAGGGCCATGTTGTGTTACTGTGGAAAAAAGGACACGCATAAATTACGTGCACTGCCAAGAACCGCGGAGCCCAAACATGCCCATGATCACCGCGTTAGAAAGAACAGGTAGGTTTGCCGCCCCCCCTTCGAGAAAAGCTGCTCACTGGAGCGTGGACGCCTCACGTCAAAGATTCCCTAATGACCAGCAGCAAACGCTCGCCGTATCAATTGGAGTAAATTCCTCCCGCAGAGATCGTTACTAGTCGTGGATTGCTGGGAGCTGATCAATAGCAGGGATTATCGAAACACTTTGGGATGGAGTAAGCAGCAAGTAGTAGCATAACACTGCATTAATAGTTAATGAGCATTAATGTCAATTCTTCTGTCGTCTGCAGTGACTTCATTTACATGATCAATTTAGTAAGAAATTCACTGGCTTTATGTTCTGTGCAAAAATCATTTTTTATCATTACGACTTGGTATTTGTAGATTTGGATTTGGTGTAGCATCTGGATTTTTATTCATGTCTTATTTACCGAACGCAGGGGGGAACTGAATCATGTATGTGAATAATTTCCAAAGTTTGAGTAAACTCTCTTTAAAACCTCAAAAGAAGGATAAAAAATGGCTCTACTTTGTATAAACGATACATTTTAAGGTCCCTGGATAGAAAACAAACACAGACACAAATCCACTCTCATTGGCATTCGTCAGTGCAACCCAAAAACAATAAAGCTGATCTTCTGCTCTGAACAAACATTCTCTGAATATGTATTAAAAGACTTTTTCACAGCTTGTCATTGGAGCTCAGAAAAAGGAACCATTTGTCCAGACATCCTGTGTGTCCTGAGATGCAGCGACCGTCCATTTTCCCATCCCCATTTAGTCCGAGTAGGGTCACAGGAGGGCCTTCACAGCCACACACGGATTTCCCAGAACAGAATATCTTTCAAATTAATATACGGCACCCCTCAGGGCATCCACCGTGAAGCGCCCCAGCGTGGGTGTCTCTTGCCCCCAGCTTGCCTCTCACCACCTGATACCTGTCCCCGCTGCATCTTCCTCTGTGATTACCCTCAATAGGATTTATGCCTTGTGTTTTCACCAGTGTTTCGTTGTCTTTTCTGTATTGCAAGTGCACCAAATTCCTATCTTGTAGTCTTTATAATAAGGGCTTGGTGCACCATAGATTTCTGATAAAACGTGTGATTGATAGCACTCTTGGTAGCTAGCACTGATAGCTTGCGATCCCCAGAAATGCCGAAGCGTACCCTGATCATTCAAAATAATAAGAAGGTATAATAAATGTGGGTACTTTGGGCTACCCAATGTTCAAGATCACTGGCCTACTAGTGAATTGTTGACCGTTCCTGGCTCCGAATATGACCCATGGACAGTCAGCACCTTCAATTTGTCATCAAAAGGGTCTTTAATTCTTGTCCCTGTCCCCCTCATGTTTGGAAGAGGATCCAGGATAACACCTCCTTAGAAGTTCTTTAGTGGTTTCTGATGCTGAAGCTCAAATTGAAAGAGCAGAGAGGGCCTGCGTGCTCTGGTAAGATAATCAACACACTGATATGTGTTTACATACCAAAAAAGGGTTTGAATCATTAAAGTAACTGTATCTCATCATAAGTTTTCTTTCTGTGTGCTTCTAACAGTGTCTGTCGGCCTGTTATTAGATCAGTATGCAACGTCGGCACTACCAAGCCGATGTTTATCTGGACCTAAATTCCTATCTATAACATTATAAAAGAGCATGCAGTACCAAATACACAATGAGCCACACTAAAAAAAAACACATGCAATGCTTCTGAAGCTCGTTTACAGCATGCTTGAAAGAAAACTAATGGTTGTAACGGTCTTAATGCATGGAAACAATTTAGTCCCGCCGAAATAGTTTCAAACGAGGCTTCTCAAAATCCAACAAACGCAGCCAAATGATGCAGTTTTGGGACCGAATCACTCCTGTGCGTAATGCATTCAACGAGACTCTAATGGCACTCGTCTGCTCCAGAGTTCCATCGTATTATGAAAGCAGTAAAAGCGTAAATGTTGATTAGCGCAGCCAAACTTTTCACCTTTAAGCTGCTCATTTCCATGTTTTTTGCATAATTTCCCGCTCGACTGAATGCTTCAAACCGCCTGAAAAGCAGCTGACTAAGACTACGTCTTGACTTTCAGTCACTAAAAGCAGCGTTGGTCTGTCGCTCCACTCTGATTTTCTCAGTTTGACAAAATCCCCATTTAGGTAACTCAAAGAGAACGTCTGTGCGGCGTATTCTAAACATGCATATACGATGAACATGTGCATGTGAAATGTTATAAGACTGGTCGTCCAATTAAAAGCAGAAGTGTTCCACCAGTACTGAGATATCTGATTTAGAAATATTGTTTATATGATCAGCTCATAGTCCCATGTTGATTGGGGTTTTACTTTATTTTCTCTTGAATCTGAAATAATAATAAAAAACACACAAAATAACAAACTCTAAAAGACGGAATGTATTGTTTTTTACTAAGCTCGACTGGCTCAATCTCCACAGAGCAGAGAGCACCACCCTCACACGTGCTTTTCTTTTTTTTTTAAATGAGAAAATCTATGAATAAATCCATTCAGCCTGTGCATCATCCTTGCACTAATTTGCGTTACAGTGTTTGCCTGTCTGTCTCGGCCTTATTCGCGCACTCGCACACAATCATTCACCTCGAGAGCTCCATTTACATTATCGCCTTTGAGAGCTGATGGAGGCAAACTTTTAATTTCCATGAAAATGAGTGCGACTGAGGAGCAGACGGCAGCCCCCCTGTCAGCCCGCATCTCATTCAAACTGACAGCGAGTGTGCACAGGAAGTATGTTTTCACACTGGATGTCATCATCACCGAATCTCTACAATGTCATCTTTTCATACACAATGCCACAGTGAATCTAGCTGAGGAATGTCAAGTATTAATATTTCAGAGGTGTGTTTTTTTTAAGCTATTCCACTTCTCCACCACTTCCCAAATGTCTCAAAGAATTTCTTTCATAGCTTTTCTAAGAGGAAACGGGGCTAAAAGTGATCATCTTCTCTGCCCTCTTTCCATCCTCTCTGTCCCCCAACTCTTCCAATCATCCCTCCCGTTTCCTCTCTTGTGATGCTGGCCATTGAGTTGACGCACGCCGCCTGACCTGATGAATGGTGCACCTGATGGAAGCTGGCTGACCTCGCATGGTATGCACATGCTTTGACTCTGTAAAAAAAAATCCCAATGTGAATCATCTTTGAAAAGAAACGGGGTCTGCTCTCAAAGTGCAAACCGCAGTAGCCAAGCAATGAGTTTCTTTGTCCCTTTTTTTAAAAGGAATCCATAATGGGGTTTTCGGCTTACGGAGCTAAATGATTGTACAAATCTTTTTTGCTGTTAGTTTAACAAATAGAGGGAAATCAAATTTCTCTTATTGTGTTATTTCTCCAATTTTCTTTGCTAATACTTGAGATTGTGTTTTGATTTCTTCTTTTTATACAGTTTATGATTTTTTTTCTTGACACCACATACATTGAAACGTCATTTTTAGTCTCCTTACAACAGCTGAGAACATTAATAACCAGTTTTTGATGTGCAATACCTCAGGCGAGCTGAGGCCTATCCCAGCTGACGGGGTGCACCCTGGACAGGTCGCCAGTCCATTGCAGCGTCACACAGAGACAAACAACCACACACACTCGCTCCCCTTCCCAGGGGCAATTTAGAATCTTTAATTAACCTATTAACCATGTGTGACCAAGTGTAAAATAGAGTATAAAGAGACTTTGCTAGTAGTACAATGTTTATTTACAAAAATATAAAATCATCATTCGCTGTTCTGAAATCTTAAAAATATAACGTGGCAAAACACTTAATCGATGGGCTGCATTCAAAACAGGACAAGCGTATACTTGACTGAGCTGGAGTAGTGTAAATAATAATAAATATGCAACTTAGAAAACACAAATAAAATCAAAATGGCACGGCCAAACAAAGCCCAAATAAAAACCAAACAAAACATGCAAAGGTGCCCCAAGTCAATTCAATTTGACACGGTCCAAAACTTCCATACAGGCCCAAACAATTATTGTACAGCCTAAACCTTAACAAAAAGGAAAAAACAGTGGGTGGTGGCTCAGTAGCATCCAGATCATCGCTTAAAGACACATACATTCCACAATCAATATGACGATCATTCTATTATTCAAATCACTATTTTAAGTAAGTTACCTTTGTTAGCATCCCAAAAAAGAACTCTCCTAGTTGTAGAGGCCAGCAGGTGATAGGACCTTTCCTCAAGTAGGACTGATGACTGTAACTATTACTTGGACGTAAAAGGATATGGTCATTATTTGCCACACTGCTTTTATGACAAACATAGTGTATACATTGACCTTTTTGTCTGCACACCAAACATAGATTTGGTTTAACAGCTCAAGTATGATGGCTGCCAGTTGCCCTCTGCACCCATGTGGAGTAAAAGGCCCAGATTTGCCTCCCTCTGGCTTTTAAAAGCTATGCTCCGCCCCCCAACTTCCTACTTCCTGGTTCACCCTGTCACACATGCATTATTTTTGAATGGTGGGAGGAAGCCAGAGCAACCAGAGGTAACCCACACAGACACAGAGGCCTCCAGTCATCTTGAGGTTCAGACTCTTGCTATGAGCCGGTGGTGCTTACCACCACGCCACCCCGCTGTAGGTTCTTTCTAGTCCATTAAGCTGTAACAGGGTGTACATAAGACATGTCTGTTTGATCATTATCCACTACACCAGGCCGTCTTTGGAGTCTTTTTCTCATTAAAATTTCACCATAGTACAAGTATGATAGTGAAATGTTTGTTTTTCTCATCTGGCTATTGGAGATCCCTCTGCTGCAAAGCTTCTTTCTGAAGAATATTTCACACGCTGAAAGCATCAAAAGTAGTTGTTTTTTTTTTATTTTTTTGTGTGTGTAATCCTGTCTCTCATCAAAAACTTTGTGTAAAAAAAAAAAAAAACAAGAAAAAAAAGAAAAGAAAACATCTTTTACATTATGGAAAATGCCATTTCTGGTAGTCATGGGAACCACTGTCTACTCTGAAACTGTGAAAATTGTCCAATTAACCGGTCGGGCTAATAGCTAAAACTGTGTACGTCTTAGCAGTCTCCCCATGGTGTCCGCTGTGGCACTGGTCTGAACAGAAATATCGAGCAGCATCTTAGTGATGTATTTGTACTTTCAAGTTGATCCATCTACTGCTCAACAAAGCCCCATCAGAGCATCGTTTTCAGGCGAGGGTGACTGTAGGGAAGCTATTC
Source organism: Menidia beryllina (assembly GCA_013363375.1). NCBI lineage: Eukaryota > Metazoa > Chordata > Actinopteri > Atheriniformes > Atherinopsidae > Menidia > Menidia beryllina. The sequence goes on from JABUIW010000065.1 coordinate 600,865, forward strand.
TTAAGGAAGGGAAACAAAGAGGGCAGGGTGGAAGCATGCTAAAGGACACAAAAGTAGGTTTATATTCATTATCATATGTCACCGCAGTGACAACAGATCTGATGAAAGTATACATCCTCCCCAGAGCCCAGACCTCTCAATTATTGAAGCGGTCTCGGATCATCTGAACAGAGATTGGGGGGAAAAAAAGGAAGCCCACATTGGAAGCGGTGCGGTGGGATGTCCTTCAAGTAGCCTCTTGAACCAATCCCGAAGTCTACTGAAAGAAAAGACAGCTAGCCAACCAGGGCTGAAGTTGTGCTAAAAAGCAAAGGCACTCACTAAACATTGACTAAACTGAGTTTATTTGAATAACAGAAACTCAGATTTGCCTTCAAATACTGCATTTCCATCTATTTAAACATGCAAGAGTGCATATTGTTTCCAATTCTTCTCCCAACGTGGACTATCAGGATGCGTGGTCGAACATTTCTATACTTGTGTTAGACTGTTACAAAGAACTACCCACACCACAACCAAAAAGCAAAAGTGAAAAAAATTTAAAAACTCCAACCCTCTGGCATTTACAATACAATGAGCCAGACTCCCAGAATCTTCCATCCAAAATGTTTGACCTCGAGTTCATCTTCGGAACTGCAAATTTCAAATAAAAAATTCAAAATTCAGTGATGTTTGAGGAGCAAAATCATGACCCCTACATACATAATTAATCATAAGGTCCGTTTGAAGGAGGATATCGCTACGTTCCGCTACATTCCGCAGTAACACAAAAGCCAACAGGTCAGATGACATTTCATTTATCATAAATGAGTCCAATGTGCAGAAAATGATTTAAAAAAAAGTCTGTAGATGGGTTCTTTACTGTACATCTTGACTCGCAGCCCGCCTTTCCTGTTTAGTGTGAAAAATGTGAGAACCCCACCTAATTTCTCTGACTCTCCTCCCCAATTTCTTTCTCGCTTAAACACACGTTTAGACACACTCGGGTGGTAGTTTATCCAGATCTGGTGCAGATACTGAGGGACACGTGTGTCGGCGTCCATAATCTCCAATTTAATTTTTCTGCTGCCTCAGCCCGTTATGCGGGGAAGGGAACGGCAGGTTATTATCCTGGCCGTTATGAGTGTGAGTTGTATTCTAGGATGTGTGTGTGGGTGGGTATGTGTGTGGTGTAGTCTGTGGTCTTGTTAGACCTGAGGAAATGTTATCCATAAAGTCCATCTATCTCTTGGTTGGACTTTTTCATCCCTTGTTTTTCTGCAGGCGCCTCTCCTCTCCGGCCGCCTTCTGTGGATTTTAAGCCTCGTCTCAGGATGTGTCGAGGCCTCGTGGACAATGCAGTCCCGCCTGGCGGGGAGAAAAGAGCCAGACATAAAGCAGCGAGGCTTAGGCCGTGTGCCAATCTGCTCTCTCCGGAAGGTCCCGACGGCTTACCTCCACAGACTGACTCACAATTCCAAAGAAATACTTGCCACCTGTGTACAAGTTACTTTCAAAAAGAGAAGCAACAGCAACGATTTCTACACAAAAGACCCAAGAAGCCATTTTTGATGAATGTCTCTTGTGCAAGTGTGTGAATTAAGTGCCATTTTCCTCCTAACTGGTCTTTACATGCTTGGCATGCTCACTTAGGTGTCAGCGCCTCTTTGAAAAATCTCCTCACATGTCCTATCTGTGGGATGATTACGCTATTCAACCTGTCTGCTAGCCCTCTTCTTTTCTCTTTCCACCCTCCTTTTGAGCGGCGCTATTGATTCCCGTAGTTCTTGCCGTGTGCGACGTTGCCATTAGCAAAGTCGTTTGCGCTGGTGTTTTGACAGGCTCGCTATCAACAGCTAATGTTTGCTGACCGGCCGAACGACCGCCGTCGAATTAATTGCCCCCATTTTCCAACCAAATCTCAATCAATAATGCCAAACATGCCCGGGTTAAAAGCAGGGGATGGAGGCGCTCATTAGAAGGAGAAAAAAAACAGGGAGGAACTTGTGGTGGTGGGAAAAAAAACACAGTTTTAATGGGAGATGGCAAATGCCGATATTGTTTTTTTTTGTTTTTTTTTAATGCCTATGAAGTACTTTCCATAATTTAACACCAAAGATCTTGATAGTGTTTGCTTTGGCACACTTCTTTTTAACAGTTTATTTTTAAAAGGGTGCTCAAAACGGTATTGTGAGCTTAAGTTGTTTTTCAGGTCGGTTCATTGATGGCAGAAATCCTTCTAGCTCCCCTCACAGGAAAAACGAACAGACTTTGAAACTCCAGACGAGAGAGTTTGAACGTTGTGGATGAAGAAAACGTGGTGAAAGCCAAAGACGGAGGGAGCAGAAAGGTTAACACGCTTGAGAAAAACAACAGAAAAGGTGAAAAAGTCACTAGAAATCAGGTTTATCAAAGTCCCCTGAATATCATTAACTTGTTTTTTCTTTTCTTTTTCAGGTGATGGGGGGACAATGGAAAAAAGCTTCTTTTAATAGGAGGACACCTCTGGCACAGTGATCTTTTGTGGACACGGAGAACGTGAAAGATGGAACAACGAGCTCCATAACAGTGAGGTGGCTCATGGGTACCGACTGACCGAATCAGCCTTAATCTGTGCAGAGGTACTGAGGGAATCATGGGAGTTCCGCCATCCCGAAGAACCTGTTTCTTAGACTTGGTAAAGACTCATGACTGTGTTTCCCGAGATGATTCTGTGAGGGGCTCTGGGCAGGACTGAGAGTCTAGCCTGTACCTGAGCCTAAGATTCAAGAGAAGCATTATTATTATTGTTATTTACTGGTTGTTTTATGTGGTTGTTTTATCTCGACCGGCTGAGGCACATTTCTGGATTATGATGAAAGTTTCCAGGCCTCCTCTTTTCCCGAGTTTTTGTCACGTCTGGGGGGATGTCTGGTGTCTCGTCATGTCTTGATTACATATTGTGCACACCTGGGGTTCCCCTCCCTCATGTGTTTAAATAATCAATCAATCAATCAATCAATCAATCAATCAATCAATCAATCAATCAATCAATCAATCAATCAATCAATCAATCAATCAATCAATCAATCACTTTATTTTGGTAACTTGTCCACATTAAACAAAAGAAACAACAAAAGATAAAAAAGAAAAGAACAATAGACAAACCCACAGTTTACCAAAAAAAGAATAGGCCGAAGCAAAGCTTATTCTTGCCTACCTTATTTTTTACCTAAAAACCTACCAGGATTTCTTCAAATTCAGATTCAAGTACATAGTACATATATAGATCTACATAACAGCGTAAGATTTTATCATTTTACATTTTAAAGCTCTTTTAAAGTTCACCAAGAAAGGACATAACTTAAATTCATCATTCATTTCATTCCAAATAGTCCTCGTTTCCCATGTCCTGTGCGAGTGGCGTCTCTCGTCCCTCGTCTTTCGTCTCCCCATGTCAAGTAAGGTTTTGCTTTTCCGATTTCCGACTTATTTACTTTGTTCCATAGCCATGTTTTTTCACCGTTTTGCCACAGGCTTGTTTTTTAACCTGGTCTGGACTTCCACCCTTTTGAGTATTTTTTTGTTCCAATAAACCCTGTTTTCCGCATCTCTGCGCCTGAGTCCTCCCTTCAAGATCCACCTTCATGACAGTTTTGTTCATAGCTTTCCTGTTTGCGATTTGGATCCGACCTTTTAGGCGTAAAGCAGCTAAGTTTTGTGGAGTTTTGCAGAGTTAGCTTGGAAAGAAAGCAACATGCTGCCCAGTAAGTCGTTTCCCTTTTTTCAAACTTGTCACGGTGGTGCTCCTGGTTGAGGTTCTTTCGTCTCGTCTTTATGTCGTCTCGTCATTTCCTGTTTTATTTTGAAGACTAACCCTCATCTCGTTTCAGGTCACTTGCACTTCCTGTTGTGTCACCAGTCCGATCGTCTCCCTGATTACCTATTGTGTACACCTGGGGCCCCTTCCTTCATGTGTTTAAATAGTCTTCGTCTCCCCTTGTCCCGTGCCAGAGAATTGCGTTTGTCTCATGGGCCCTCGTTCCATAGTCTCGACCTGTCATAGTTCCTGATCCCGAGTTCCCTCGTCCTGTCCATAGTCCCCGTCCTTGAGCCCTGTTTTCCTCGTGTGCGAGTGATTTTGAGTTGTTTGATCTCCTAGCCTCCCTGGTCTAGAGAGTATTCTTTTGTTACTTTGTTTACACCTCGTCCTCTGTTAAGAGAGATTTTCGTTGTACTTTGCTGTCTTGATTTGCACTTTTGTTCCTGCCTCTTCGGAGAAGATTTCTGTTGTAACTTTTTCCTCCGTTTGGAGCGCCACCCCGTCCCACTCCGTTGGAGTGCGTTTTGTGTTAATAAAACCTTTTTGTAACAAGCTCTGCATCTGAGTCCTCACTCAGCCGGTCCAGTCCTGACAAAACTGGTATCTACATACGTTGTAAACGGAAAATTTAGAATTTGCAGTTGGATTAGACTTCGTAAAATATTTGAATGTTTAAATGACACAGGTTTAACTTTCTGGGAACCTTTAAAACCAGCAGTTTGGTAGGCAAATGGTCATCTATTAAAGAAGGTTTTTGGTCTTGGTTTAAGACAAAAAAAGGAGAAATAAGGACCATATGTGTAACATTCTGGTCTTGCATGTATACAGAACTGGTACTTCCACCTAAAGAAGCAACAGCCTTTATGAAATATGTTGGGTTTTTTTAAATCTATCCCCCTTTCTACTATTATAAATCAAAAAAGCTCTCCAACCGACCAAACTAATGGCAACTCCTACCGGACAGTTCTTCTTTTTACTGATTTTTCTCCTCCCTTCACTCCCACGCCTCCTTCCATCTAGGACGTAAATGCCCACGATATGTTAAAGATAGGGAGTTTGATGAATGGCCACATAGTTCTTTCATGATCTCGGGAGGTGTCTGCACCACCTACACTGTCCCCATTTTATTCAAAACAGAGCATTTAGCTGACATTGTTGGCCCTTTTCTCTCAGAGGGACTTAAAGCATCCTCTCCAACCTACTGGGGAAAAAAAGGCTTCTTTGTACTTGGGTACAGTATATTTTCTCAGAGTGATATTTACATATTTAAGTGCACTGCTGAAGTGAAATTACCCTCCTTAAAGCATACCTAAAAAAGCTAAACAGGAGAAGAAAATGATCTTACAAAGTCTAAATAGACACAACTTAAAAACATTTCATGCAACTATCTAATTTTTTATTCAAGAAAATAGTTTTTTTTCTGACATTTTGAAACTATTTAAATTCTTCACTCTTGGTTAAAGAAATAACTTTAAAACTAACATTTAAATTCTATCTTCTTGTAATGTCAAACATTTGTCCATATATCAGAGTTAAAAAGGCATTGGAGGACACTGATTGGGTATCGTTTAAAACAACCAACTGACAGAAGGTCATGAAATTGAACTGTATTTGGGTTCGTTTTCTGGCTTTTCCCTCATCTGTTTTGTTCAGAGCTCATAAAATCTAATTCGCCTCAGGACCGTTACACCCATCATATTTGGGACACAGAAATTATTTATCCTGAAGTTGCTCCCTGGGAGTAAAAGTCCTGCTCCATTTGAAAACAGGAACTCCCCCCAAACGTGAAATACAGCCATGCCCTTTAGCCCATCTCGAATTGGGAAACTCAACATAATGACCTCATTAATCTGTGGAAGGTGTGGCTCAGACATTGGTTATTTTTTCACGTTTCCTTCTGTTTCCCTCAGTTGAGCCTGTGGAAATGACAAAGCGGCCGTAGTGCTTGTGCCAGTAATAACCTTTTTTTCCCCTTTTTTTTTTCTTGCTATCATAGTTCACAATAACATGTCAATTCGTACCAATCAACATAGCGACGACCGATGGCGACGGCTGAAACCGCCCGGTTTCGGTGTTTGTTTATTTGATGTTGTCGTGCCAGAATAGCTGCTATCGACTCCAGATAAACAGGATCTTTACATCAGCTGGGGACACGCTCTGCACACACTGCCGGTCGTTGGTTCAGACCCAAAACTTAATTTCTTCTTTTTTGTTCAAATAGAACTTCAGACATTGATGATATAATAAATGGAAATTTGGGAATGTCTTGCTGGGTCTCACCATGAATAAATACATTAATAAGATTACTTCGTCAAGATTATATAAATCTAAATGTAAATGAATCATTTTTTGTAATGGAAAGTATATTATTCTTGAGTATTACTGTTAATACTAAAGCTCAGTCTTTATCTATGTAGGGGAAGTGATTCTCAAACGGTGAAGGGGAGGATGGAGAATTGAGAGCCAATAGGTGAAATACAATACACTTTTTATCTCCAGTGGTGCCCAGGGTATACTGTATCAGCCCATCTGATCTATATATGGCCTTTCATTAGCCTTTCACTAAATTTAGCGGCGTGTCGCTGGTGGTATAGGTTACTTTTCTGGCCCGGCACAAAGTGATTATATTTAGACGTACTAGTTTACAGCTTTCCTCTCAATCACCGGCTGCTGCTCCACATGGGAAATCATCCATCATCCAGCCCAAAGGGAATTTTGAATTTCATACCCCACTATTCCACGTATGCAAAGCGCTGACAAGAGTTTGTCTCTGCAAGAATGTCTCTGCACGTGGCACATCTGCATGGTTTTTATCCCCAACACCAGGACTGATGGTGTTAGCCTCCGTAGTTTCCAGCCATCAGGATTAGGTCAAACTGGTGATCTGTCACGGGGGGACCCCAAATCGTGCCCTGTGACGGCTGGGATGGGCGTTTTTGGAATTTAGCGTTACAGTAGATGGAATCATTGGATGGGATTAGATCAGTGAAACCTGTGGATGGTTTCCTTTCTACAGCTTTTGAGCGTGAATCGCGTTAATCTGTCAATTTAGTGAGTTTAGTCTGATCCTGTTGGGACTTTGACTCTCTCTGTTTGGCTCCACTGGGATTAGCAGTAGTACTTACACAACCAGACTTTTTTAAATGTTAAATTCACAATCAGAAATTTGACAGTTTAAAGACTAACCTAAAAACATCTTTTTTTAAAGTATGAATAAAATGCATATGTATTTTTTAAATCCAAAGTCTTTGTGTGTATAAATTACATGTGTTGTATTAATCAACATTTTCTGCACATTTTACTATGAACTAAAGTGCAAAAAAAGGGGAAAAATCTATATTCCCCTTCTTTTTTCCCCTTCTTTTACAATAATGTTTTGCTTATATGAAGATGCAGTATGTCTATCTCCCGTATGTATGACACATACATACATCGTTAGAGGGTTGAGACAAGTCTTATCAGGTAACATGAACAAACAGTTGTCTTTGGCATCAGTCTTAACTAGGCCTCATTAAGAAAAGCCTGACTCGAGGACAGAGGAAACTGACCCACGCAACTAATTGAAGGACTTCCCTGTGGAGAAGGCGTGATAAGCCAGCCTGCTGACAGGCCCCGTGGTCGTCCTGCCATGCTTTACCTCGGCAAGTAATCTATATTCTGAGAAAGGAGTCTTGTCAGCTGGGCAGGAGCTATCCGCTTCTCGCGGGTCAGGTCAGATTCAAGAGCACGGCGAGAACTCTGCTTGCTCGAACAAGCCTGCAGCTCGATGACGGCGTGCTCGCTCTGTAGCTCCTTACCTCGTTACAGCCAAAGATCCCCTCCTGTTAAAACGCGCCCAGCATGTGCTCAGCCAAGTAACCTCAGTTTGTGTCACTCTGAAATCAGACATTTCCATCAATTCTGCAAATAATCACGCTTGCCGACGCCCTATTTTTGTCATTTTGTTTATCTATTTTTTACTATGATTTCACAAAAGTACAAGCCCAGTATGTAGATGATCTAAGCTGGTCTGTTTCTGTTTTGAACCTGTGTACTCACCTTAGTTTGGCTTTCGCTGGTGATCTCACAGTTACAGTTTCCAGCTGTCATCCCAACATCTTTAACCTCAAAGTTTTCCCAACAGCCAGGGATGCAATTGAGTCTTGCCAAACACTGTGTTGATTATGTAGGGGTGTCTATAATCTCAATTCTTTCAAACGGTCAGACAGATACTTTGCAAACAAGCCAAAAACTCAACTTGAATTTACACATAAATAACACAGTTGGACTCTGTTAAAATCTTTTTCCCTCGGAGGGGCAGAGCTGGGTTAATATCTTTGCTAAATCCTCTGCGGACAGGACATGGTCTCCATGAAAATAAAAAAATAAAAAAGTGCATAATTTAACAATTATAGCAACTTAGCCTGCAGTGAAGGGGGGTGCCAAACATCAAGCGACTGCATTTTGCTTGAGATATAACAGCTTTTAGTCTGTTTACCGTGCTCGTCTGAGTTCTTTTCAACTTTTTTTAGGACACATTTGCAATAACAAAGAGCCCAGCTTACTAACTCCACATCCCCAGGCACAATGTCATTTATCTTCCTTGAAACAACGTCTTAGATTTCAGAGTTCATAAGACTTGCCAAATTAAAAAAAAGACACCGACGTCCCCTTTTTTTTTAAGCTAGCCTCACACACTGTTGGACAGTGTTGTTATGTCACAAGATCAAGTAATTTAATTCTAAACTTTCTACTTTAAGCTAGCAAAGTGAAGCCGCTGACCCAGAATTTAAATTCAGTCAAATAAAATGTCATCCTGTTATAGAATCAAGACGGTGGCACCTGAAACTTCCATGTAAAATTAGCTTTTCAAAGCAATATGCTGTTGCTTACAGCAGAAAACCAAACTTGGACTGATATTATCTTCCCTCCCCTGCAGCTTTTTATTGTTTTATTTTTAATGAGAGACATCCTCCAATAAGATTTTTTACCCCCGAGCAGTTTATCATTACTTAAGAAGTCATTTAAAGATGATGAAAAATGAATATTATGGTGCTTCAGTCCTCTTAAGTATCTGCCGGCTCTTTTAATGATTTATCTTTTCATCGTTGTCAGTGCATATAGCTATAGTCCAGCCAGATAATGTTATTTTGTACAAAACTTTTTTTCCCCCAATCCCCAAATTAGCCAGCGATCGCACTGCTGTGCACCACGCTGCTGCACTGAGCGCTGCCCTTTGACCTCCAGGTGAGTCAACCTCTCTCTTTCTAATCCACATTCCACACACGGTTCTGAATCATCGCACATGTTGATCGTGGCCCCACATGGCTAACATAATCACACATATCCTCGGGCATTCTGTTGCCTGGACAGACGGCTGATAGATACAGACAGAAGTCTCTCTCATTTCTATATGTTTCAGGGGATTAATCTGATGTAATCTGAGCAGAAATGTTTTGTTTTTTTAAACTAAAAGTATTTTCTTTTCTTTTCTTTTTTTATTTATTTATTTTTTTCTTTTCTTTTCTTTTTTTTCTTTCTTTTTTTAACTTTTTTTAAATTTATCATTTTTATTTATTTATTTTTTATTTATCTATTTATTTTATTTTTTTATTTTCAATACTTTCATGATCTTAGAAATTGGTGTGGAGATAATTTTCTACTGTTAGCAGACGCTGTGGGGGGTCTTCTTCTTCTATATAGAGAGGGATCATAATTCTACTCATTCTGAGCTAGGTTCTTTCTTTATTTAATGGGCTGAAATCTCTGCATTAGTCATGCGGATGCAGCCCTTTAGTAGATGTGGGCGAGACCCCGGATGTGCCCAGGGTGGCGACAGAAAACCAGTGAATGGAGCCAAACGCAGAGATCACAAGGAAAATCGCTGAAAAAATAGCGAGACCTGAAACTTAACTTCGAAGGTTAAGGTCGGCGACAGGTCGCAGGTCTGCAGGGAAACCTGCAGACCTGTGGGGGGGCGGATACAAAACCTCCGACATGCCCAGCTACTACAGATGGTTTTATGGTAAGGGAAAAAGTCCCAACTGAGAAAAAGGTCATCAAGAGAAAAAAAAAATCCCAGAAAAACTGATAGAAAAGAGAAGGTATTTCACTTAAATGCCTCCTTCTTTAATATTTTCATCTTGCAGGTGATGGATGGCTTTCTTCTTCTTTAGTGGGAAGACAACAAGCTTTTGGGGCTGAATATAAGCGGGTTTGATAGCTTTAAAACATTCCCGTCTGCTCAAGGAGCCGACTACTTACATAGTCACGAAGTTTATCCGGCTCCTCGCCTCCCCTCTGGCCCTGACCATTCATCATCAGAGCTGTCAGAACCCCATCCAGTTCCATGATGAACACGATGCCCGTTCTGTCACCTCTCCATCACCCTTTCCATCCGCCATCTCTTAATCAGGAGGGAATGTGTGTGGGTGTAATATGGACGTAAGTCTCTAACTGCGGAGTGCAGGTTGACAGGGGAGGCCGCCTTTTGCTTCAATCAAAGGGGGGACGGGGGTGGGGGGGCGTGGGCGTCATACTCTTGGGCGTGTGTACTTCAGCTAACAGAAGTACACACAAGAGGGAAAACCGAACCAGCAGGGGAAGTCTTAGAAAATAGTCAAAAATCCGTTCTCTGCCCCAACCGCTATTCAGGGAGAATGTTACATTATGTACAGTTTATTCAAATAAGATGTTTGTTTTTGTTTTTTTATTTTGCTCAAGGCGGAATATAGCAAAATATCACTGGGTGAAATAATCATATATGTCAAAAGTGGTTGAAATGTGCTGTAGGATCAGGTTCATTAATCCACAGACAAGTGACTCACTTCCTGACTTATTACATGAGATCGCTGTTGATCCTCCATCCTTTCATTTTTGCACATTTGGAGTCGTATGCGGGAATCAGGGGCACTTTTCTAAAGCAATTTCAGTTTTACTTAGCAGAGAGGACCTCTTTTGCTTCATTTCGATACATTTCTTTCCTCCCTCTGTTTTCTCTCGATATGCTGCCTCTGGGGTGAGTATTTATTCAAAACAATTCTGGCATTTCTTTCCATCTTTTATAAATCAAATGGCAAATCTGGAACTAAACTGCTTTAAAGGATTCTAATCACACTGAGCTCTCTCAATTTTAATGATGAGAAAGATAAAATGATTACATCTGGTAATTCCAGGAATGATTAATTAGCTGTTGCTGTTCGCAGATCTCTGACTTCTTCTACTCGATTCACACTAAAAACCAAGGAGTGATCATCGATAACCTTTTTAAAATAATTATAAGCACATCGGATCAGTGGCAAATTAATGCTTTATTTAAATTGAAGATGTGTGGAAGATCCCAGCCAAGAAAAGATTTAACAGAAAGCGCACTATTTACTTCTTACTGCTCAGTTTGACTCTAGAAAATTCCCTTTCTTTGATTATGGTTTATCACTGGCTTGCATCCAATGGCCTCCCCTGCTGAGTGGGTGAAGCTCTGCCTTGACCAGACTGTGACAGATAATGTGAGACTAGACTCGGCTGAGCTCCAGAAAGTCAAACGGTTTGAAAGTAGCCTCTGCCCCGCTGTCACGGAGCTTTCTGGAGGCGGTTCACGGGCCCCGTGCTGGCTGGTACGCGAGAACGGAGCGACATAAATCTCGCCATGTGTGGCTGGGTCCATCATTCTGCCAACCTTTAGCACCCCGAGCCAAAACCAGGCAGACACGGATCGGTTCACAGAACCTGAAAGCATTTTATTTACGGTGTCCCATGCTAATTCAAAGGACTAAGGCCCGATTCTCCTTTTAAAACCAGTTTGAATGTGAACAAAAATGCTGCCATGTTATGGGCCGCAGTGGTAAAATTAGTATTAAGCGACGGCAGTCGGACTTTCGTTCTTTGGAAATCCCACAGGACGTGGTCCTGGACTTTGCACTTGGCAGACTACCTCTGGTTAATAATTGGCAGGAATCCCATCTTAATGTATTCAGGGTTGTGTGCCCGCCTGTTTACCTAATGGTCTTCCTCTTCCTCTTTCTCACCACCTGTCTGTTATTCTTTGCCCGAGCCCTCTTTCTCCGCGCGTCCCTGAGGATGTGATTAGATGTGTCTGCGGCCCCGGTGGGAAATCACTCGTGCTGCCGCTGGTATGTCCAAAGTGACAGATTAGGTCCGGGACTCACTGCCTGCTAAATTACTCCACAGAGCTGACCGGGTCTGAGGAAAACTGGAGAGGAACCAGGAGGAGGGAGGAAACCCAGACTTGATGAGAAGCCAGAGCAAAGGGGGGACGGGACATGAGGGTGATGGGTGGAAAGGGGAGCACCGTCAAGAGTTCTTCAGGGATGTGGAAATTGGAAAACGAGATGGAGAGGGAAGGAGGCGGAATCGAAAAGGTGACTTTGATTACGAAAGGTGTCTGCTTGATGGGGAACAGAGCAAACAGGAGGAGGAAACTACAGTACACCGCCAAGAAAAAAGAACGGGAAACCGTCACTGGAAGCTCTGAGACGCTTGCAAACACAGTTGTTCCCCGGCGTTATCCTAAACGGTTCTCACTTTACTGAGAAAGCATTTGCGCATATCCGCACAGAGGCGGTGTGAGAACGTTTCCGCTAGATGTCTCGCAGCGATCAGACACTCAACTGCACGCGGTGAATTCAAACATGCTCCGCTTAAAGAGCCAACTCCAGCTGATCTGGGTTTCGCAATCCCTTCTGAACCCTAATGCCAGTCCATAAACGTGCCAGGGCTTCCTCACGCTAGCCATCAACGCAACGCCGGATAGAGGTTAAGGGCGGTGCCGGTTCCACATCGAGAGAACGAAGTCCATCATACAGGACAAGCAGACAACCATGAGGTGGCTTCTCAATGGACTCTGAGAAGATTGAAACAAGGTCACGTTGGCTCTGAGAAAGCTCCAGCATCGTGCTGACGGACCAGCGGAGGGAAAGTTTTCTCCGGCTTGCGCGGAATGGAAATGAGTCCGCGGGGTCATTAAAAAGCCCGACTGGTCCGCTGTGGCTAATCATGTCACGAACTGACAAACAAGCGCGACCGAAGACTGAGGAAAAATAGAATCCGTTATTAGACGTGAGGCCAGTGCTAATGCGCCTTAACCCTTCAACGTCTGCACTCAGTAAAAAGGCCTATTTTTTTTTGTAATTTCTTTGGAGCAGGAACGAACAGAATCTAAGCTTTTTTCATAGTTTGTAGGGGTGACACTTTATGGCAAAAGTCTGAAATCTAAAGAAAGAAATGCCATAACCCGTGCTTAATTTGGGCATCACATACCTAGGCTTGGTTTTAAAGCTAGTGTAGGTAGGTTATACGTTATTTCCCCCCAAAAAAATCCAGATGTTAAGGGGCTGCCGCAACAGAAAGGTAGGCAGGAATGGAGTAGAACTGCATTGGTGTCACTTAGAGGATTCTCATTTGAGGGCTCTGACCACTGCAGAGGCTGATGGGGGGTGGGGGGGTGTCGGTGGAGAGACGGAAGCTCAGTGGATGTTATTATTCTGCAAGCAGGAAAGGTTTGAAAAAAAGAAGATGAAGTTCCTCATCCCTATTCCCCCACTTGTGGAACTTTTCTTGTACTTCTTCTGGCTGTTTACTGTCCAGCTCCACATCTTCTCTGTCTTGGTCCAGAGTTCTCTTGGCTTTATTCCATGTTCCTCTTGTGTTCCTCTATTAAGGCTTTTTCCTTGTTTAAATCCGTGTTTTATACCGCCAGATTTTTGCATTTGACGGTTCGCTTCTCCCTTTTGGTGCTCTGCTTTTTGAAACTCTTCAGGTCTTTCCCAAAGCCTTTTATTATCTTCTGCTCCACGTCCTTATGGAACTTCTCTGGTTTCCCCCAGCATTTCTGTAGTGTTGCTTTGTTAGAACCAATCTTCATTCTCATTCTTTCCTCATCCAGCCTCCTCTGGGTTTCCCTAGATCTTCCTTCCTTTTTCTTCAAACTTAGTCTTTTCTGCCTCAAGGTGTTGTCTTTCGTCATCCAAATGTCCCGTCCATCCTCCCAGCGTCTGGACGTCTGATTTAAATCGATTTTCTGAATGGACCGGGTCTGCCACGGTACGGCTGAGCCTCTCTCTGTCAGCATTTAGCTCCACAGCCCTAGCTTATCCAAATATTGGTACTTCTTGCCACACCTCCAGAGGAGTAACTCTCAATGGACTGTGAATGTATTTCTTATAAATATCTACATATCAATATCACTGTTGCTTAAGACCAGTTGAGAGAACGCAGACACGTTAAAGTTCTAGAAGCACAAGTTTAGCACTTTTATAGCATTTCAGGTGTAACTTTCTGAGTATAAAGTGTAGTTCATGATTAATAATTTCAGCATATTAATGCTTAATGTGATGAATTGCTGTGGGATGCATTCAGATTTGGACATCTGAGTTTGCTCCTGGTTTGTCAAAGAGAAGAAAAAACCCTCTTTTGACACACTCTGTTGAAAAGCTGTTTATGCGCTATCCTTTATCTTCTGGTGCCGTTAATCTCAGCACACGTTTGGATCCCCAGCTCCCCGGGGGCGAATCGCTCCGAGCTGAATGAGCGGCCCCTCTCGGGTCAAATGAGAAACATTTGCATCACACTGATACGTTGAATATTTCTGCCTCCTCAGCTCGTGGCTCAGAAAAACCCCAAACTGCTGTGGACCGGCCGATGTGCGCGGAGGCGTCTTTCACGGCTGAAGAGAAATGGAGGTCTGTTCAGCGTTTTCATTGATTCATGCGAAAAAAAGAGGAAAAAAGCAACGTTTCATTTAAATGGAAAGTGTGATTGTCTTTATGCAGCTGTGATGTGTACAGTGCTGACACAGCAGGGCCACGGAGCCCTCCCACTGCCTGCTCATCGATGGAAGGAAAGGGGGGGGGGGGCATATCCTGAGATCATATTACTCTGGTTTCGACCTGTCGATGTCAGCTTCCTGCTAATTTTAAAATTGACTGTAAACTGACCATTAAATCTCGCTGAATGTGAAAGACTTGAGGAGAACTGCTTGCTTCGACCATAAAGAAAAAGCACCTCAAAAGACCTTTTTTTTTTTAAATCAAGCCATGAAAGCAAAAGACTGAGTGACACTTTTTCACATCAATCAGACAGTGAAATGCTGAATAAACTCCCAGGTTTTGCACGCTCCACATCTTGTCCGCTGGATTTAGTTAGCGTTAATTGTGATGCAGAGAAACTGGATTTTTGACCGAGACCTTCTCGGATGAGGTCCAGAAGGCCCTCGCGCGCTCGCGTCCCTCTTCGAATTCCCATCTTGCTCGTTTCTCCTCGTCTCTTTGTCTGCTCATTTCCCACCGAACCGAAATACCATCGGCCAATTTTTCATCATTCCTGTACCCAAAGGTGGCAATCGACTGACTAATGAACAGCGGCTCTGGAGAGGTGAAAGGTGACGGTGTGGCTCACTTTTTCCTCAATTAGTTAAACACGGAGCAAAATGTGCAATGCTGGATTACATTAATGGGAACTGTCACTTCATACATCTGTATTATTGTAATGATTAGTGTGGACTGAAAATAGAATGACCTTCCGTGTTGCATTGTGACACGAATAATCCATCAAGTTCTTCCCATCATTACGTGCCCGTTGGGGGGGGTACACGATTGGGATTGTTGAACTCATTTTATCTCGTGTTCAGATTTTTGCTTGTTAAGTTGTAAACATCCTGTAACAGTTTCTACAACAACAACAACAAAAAAAGGAAAAAAAGAAAAAAGGCCAGATGGTTAATTTTGTTTTTTTTTTTTTTTTTTTGTTAAAATGTGCTGTTTCCATGCTTTTGCCTTTGTTTGGGTTGTTAAACTTAATCAGCACAAAACGGCATCCTCTGTCTCTTTTTCAGTTTGTGTGGGAATAAAGCAGATGTTAAAGATAAAAAATAAAGACGATGTACAGCTTTTTTTTTTTTTTCAATGCGGGAAATGTTTCTGAGGGCGTAAAGCACCTGAGGACGAACCGCATGCAACAGAATGCAAACGTCGAATAGCAATATGTGGCAGAAACGGACCCGAAGGCTCTTCGGGGTAATGGGGTCTCCGGCACGAGGATGTGTTACAGCTCATTATAGATGTGAGTTACATAGTTTGAGGATACAATGTGTCCCAATTCCCCGACACTGCCTATCTGTATTGAGTTTGCATCTTCTCTTTCTGCAGGCGTTCATTCTCTCCAGGTACCCCGGATTGCTGTCAGAGCCCTAAAAACATGCATGTTAGGTTAATTGGTGATGCTTTGTTCAGCGCGTGCAAGTGGTTGCTTGCCTGGTTTGTCTCTTCATTCGACATGTCGGGGTTGTGCCCTTCCCTCTCACCTTATAGCAGCCGGGAAAGGCTCCTCGTTTTAATTGGTTCTCACGTTATTTGCCCCTTATCAGTGGTGGGAAGTAACGAAGTACAGGTACTTCGTTACTGTACTTAAGTACAATTTCCGTGTATCTGTACTTTACTTAAGTAGATTTAATAATGGATACTTTCTACTTTTACTCCACTACATTTAACAGTAAGTATCTGTACTTTCTACTTCACTACATTTCTATACAGCGTTTCGTTACTCGTTACATCCAAGACGCATTTCGTTTTTTTTTTTATTTGTTCGTTAGTTTGAAAGTATCCAATGGCGAGAGCAGAATCAGTCCGCTGAACCAATCCAAAGCGGGAAATAACCATTAGGCCCTCCCTCAAGAAGAGCAGCACAGTACGCAGGACCTGCATAAAATATCTAAATCTAAACTGTCACAGGGGGTAAACACAATAAAAACATGCTTTATCTGCAGCATTGCTCATTAAAATGGTACATTACTAATTTATTAAAACTAAATACGATAGGTACACTTAATGACATTATATAAGCCGTTAGGTATTATGGTTGGCAAGTACTTTTACTTTTAATACTTAAGTAGTTTTAAAAGCTTGTACTTTCTTACTTTTACTTAAGTAAAATAATAATGTGGTACTTTGACTTTTACTTGAGTAAATTTTTGTCTGTGTATTTGTACTTTTACTTAAGTACATTGTATGAGTACTTTCTCCACCACTGCCCCTTATCTACCTCTAAAACTAAAAAAAAGGCATGAACTGACTTTCTTACAATGAAATACATAAAAAAAACAACGAAAGAATGGCCATGGGATATAACTTTCAACGACTTTCCACTTTTCCCCTTGAATGGCTTGAATATATTAGCTGTTTCTGTTTCGCTGCCCATCGAAATCGGACACAACTCTCTGCTAAGCGATGCTATCCGTTCCCGTTTCCTTTAGCGAGCCACACGCCGCGAGCAGCTGGGTCAGCTTTCTGAACTCGCCCGAGCAGCTGCCAAGCAGCGTCCAGGAAGTTGCTACGCAGGGCGAAAAAAAAAAAAGAAGAAGACATTTCCAATTTTCTGCTAGTGAAATTAGGTGCTTGGCATTCCTAAAGATGGGAGTGCACACCAAGCACATCCCTCAACTGTGACAGATGCTGCCAAGGCTTCCGCAGCGATTCATTTGGACACTATTCTTGCCTATTTATGGACAATGAATGTGGAAAAATAAACATAATCAAATATGGCACGTAATGCTTTCTGTCATGTAACTGAACCTGATGACAGTTGCATTTTTCCTCTTTAATCTCTGGGAGGAGTGGCCTTTACTCGTTCTTCAATGAGTGATTTCCACCACGGGATGACATCCCAGTTTAGGAATATATATTCTTGTTGTGCTTTTCTTTCAAACATCACAGCCCTCTTAAGACTTTCAGTGACAATTTGGAGAAAAATCTAATTCTTTTTTATATAGCCATCTGTTCCACCGCTATGAAGTATGACGAAAGAGCAAATGTAGTTATAAAGATGACAATGGCCTAGACTGAGGAAAGATTACAAGCCAAATCTTGTTCAATCAATGTTAGGGCAAAGCAGAGGATAAAACATAAGAGATGCGAGTCAAGAGATTGGTGGAGGAAGACAAAGAATAGCTTTGTATACTAAGATAGAGCAATTTCTTAATGCAAATATAATATATGCTATATATGTATATGTCTTTGTCTCTATAATAGGATACAAATGTAATCTGAAAGCCTCAAATGAATAGTCTTTGATGGAAGGATAGTTATACAAGAGCAATTTTGAGATGATCATTTGCAGACCATCTTACAGTCAGTGGGAAGTCGCTGCTATAGATTTGTGTTACCTGGACAACACAGTGCTTCTTCTTGTCTGAAAGCATTTATTGTTTACCCTACTGTTCTAATAAGCCCTTTCTTGAAAAAAATCCTATTAAACATCTGACTGACAGGCGCTTGGAGCTTTGAAAGAACTCTGGGATTTGCCAGAATTTCTGAACGTTATGCCGTGTTGATGGAAATCCATCATTTTCCACATTTCAGGGAGATTTGAGCCTTAGTCCAACACAGCAAAAGCATCGGAACCAACCTCATGCTCTAAGAGACTCAAACAAACATGACTCAAGCTTTTTTATTAATACAATATCATATACAGTGTTGGGTAAGTTACTTTAAAAATGTAATCCGTTACAGTTACACGTTGCCTTGTTTGAAATGTAATTGTAGTGTAACTTTTTCGATTACTTTTAAAAAGTAATGTAACTAATTACGTTTGATTACTTTTTGATTACTTTAAGGTTTTAATGAGTATTGACCCATGATTAATTTTAGCATGTTAGTATTAGCCGTTAGTAGCAGCTAGCAGTTCAAGGCTAACGTCTGTTATCGATACTTTTTAAAATGAGTATCGTATCCGGATACAACATTTTAGTTTCTATACTTTTTTTAAGTATCGATACTTTTGACAACCGTAGTCTGAAATGTAGGACATGTCCAGGAAAAGAGGACGTCTGCTCACCCTATAGTTGGGTAGTCTAGGCTAGGTAGGCTAGGCTAAGCTAGGTCATAGACATCGATAAACGTTTGTCATGCATCAACACCAAACAGTCAAATATTAGTAAATCAATACGCTTCGTCTATCAGTGAGTTGCATATTTCGCAAAGGTTTTTCTTTATATTTTTTAAAAAATGTAACCAAATTTGTAATTCTTAATATTTTCGGAAGTAACTGTAACTGAATTACATATTTTCTCATTGTAACTGTAACGAATTACAGTTACTCTTTTTTTGTAATTAAATTACGTAACGTCGTTACATGTAATCCGTTACTCCCCAACACTGATCATATAATAAATATATCTGGAAAGCCCAGATAGCTTATCCAGTAGGTTAAAAAAATGTTCCTGTCGTCATGGTCATACTTTTAACTAAAGTTTTAATTACCAGCAAAAGCAAGAGAAATGTTTCAGAAAACTATGTCAAGGTCTGAAAACACGGATATTTTTGGAGAAAGGGAAAAACAAGGAAAAGTTCACTGTGTTTTCAATTCAAAATAGCACTCAAGAGTTAGAATGTGTTCCCCATAAAGCTTTGCACACAGTGTTATATCTTAATGTGATGGTGGCCATTGAAGTTCCACAGAAAACATGTTTTTTTGTTGTTGTTATTTTAGTTTGTTTAGTTTATTCTTTATAATGACAAATGGTTTTCTCGGAAAAACCGCCCAAAGAGAGGACTCGGTGCTTTTAGCACAGCGCTCCTATCAAAGCACGCGGGGAAATTGCTTCTCTTCATCTGGTCTGAAAAGGAGTTCAGTGGACAAATATTAATGAGCTGCTTCATGGGAACCATTTTCAAAAAGCCTTTCACGACTGGGAGAAAAGCTTTTTCTGCTGACGGGGCGGTAAGAAGGCGGGAGGACTGTAAGCTGCAAAAACGCAAACTACGAGGACAAAAGTTATTACATCTGATGTTTGAGAGGGTGGAAAAAGTCAAAAGCTATTGCCACATTAAGCAATATTGAAAAAAAAGTCCTCTAAACAACGGGCATTGAAAATCTAGTACATTTAATCTATTTCAGATGTGGGTAACCTTTGAATAGATTGAATAAATAGGAGATATTTAATACATTAGTACCATTCCATCAATTCCTCACGTTACAGTCTTGACTGTCATTTAATTTTTTTTGCTGTCACTAGATTGTCGGACTTGGTTTCTGTTTTATTCCCATGCTGCTTTTTCATCGGTGTCATGAGCTGGATATTGTCTAGTTTTGGCTTTGTGTCTTAGTTCTTTGGTGTTTTGTTTTCTCTCAGTAGAATTATGGAAATGCTCTTGGTCCTCGTTTTATTTTGATGTCTGTCTTGGTTTCGGGTGTTGATACATTTCCTGGTTTATTTTTGCATCTTCCTTGGTTTCCTGTGTTTTTCCCTTGCGTGGGAGAGTGCTTCACTTTCCTCAATTCCCTGCACCTGCGTGTCTGTCACTTTTTGTCATTCCACTAATCGCTCTAGAAAAAGCTTCTCAATTATTTCATCCAGTGCCATAGATTGCTCATATTTGTGTTTGGTCCTGTGGCTTCTGTGGTTCTTTGTTCACTTTTGTTTCACTGTTTTTGGGGTTTTCCCTAGTTTAGTTCTATTTTCGTATCCAGCTTTTGCTGAACCCTGTGTTGTCTTTTAAAAATACATTATTTTCCCTATTTCCCATTATTTATTTACACCGACAGACTCTGACAATTGGTACCTATTAGGCCCTGAACGGTTCGTCCCAGCACAGCTGAATGTTTTAGGTGCTTTTCCATTGTAAATCACGGCTGCGCCAAAGCATCGTTTCTGCACGATGCAAGCACGAAACGATATAGAGGGATATCACGACCCCTAAACTTCAGAGCCTGTTCGTGTATTCTGCATTTACAACATTTATGATCGCAGAAATAACTAAATCGGACATCTTTTGTTTTGCTGCCTAGTCAAAATAGGTGGGGCTTATATGACCAAGGCGATATCTAATCATGTGACTCCCTGGCCAATCACTGGCCGGTAGCCAGCCGTAGGCCCACCTCAGCCCCGATGGAACCCCGGACGAGTAAGTGCTGAAGTTTTAACTGTTTAGTTGGGCCAGGAACTGTAAAAATACTAGTAGACACTAATGAAAAAAGGGCCATAAGTGAGCATCACAGAGTAGGTTCATAAACATGTCTTGTGCCAACCTTTCTTAATCTATTGCCTCCACGATGCTTCACAGTTTTGGCACATTCAGCCATGAACAATCTCCCATTTATAGCTGCTGAGTCAGGGAAAAGTCTTTTACCAGAGCAGGGGATGTGGAAACAGAAGTGATGTCACGAAAACATCCAGAATAATTCTTCCCTTTTCTTCGTTTCGACCCTGTTGGTCTAATTGGAAAATCAATGGACCTCTAACCATAAAAATCCACCCTGCTCCCTTTACCCTCCATGTAAAGATGACTGAGAAGATACAATATCAGAAATATGGCAATTTTTAGTACCGATTGCAAATAATCACCGATACAGGGGCACAAAACCTCAACATTAAAGCCTCTCATTGTGATTTTATTCCTTCCTCAAACGCCTCAAAATGCTTCAAAAGCCTCTCCTTTTCAGACTAGATCGCTTTCAATGGAGCAGGTTGTCTCTGTGATGACGCAAAAACAGCTTCATTAGATGCAAATCAAAGACCAGTTATCGCCATCGTAGATTTGGAATTTGAATAAATGAAAATAAAAAGAAAGAATCCAAGTATTAGCAGGGGGATATCTTATAGGATAGCTGAGTATCTCCATAAGTTTAACAACAATATTTGAGCCCAACTTCCCCGTTAAAGCAGCTAATAGCTTATTATGATGCCTTCAATCTTCTGTCTTCAGTTTGAATAAAAAGGGAAATAAAACTTCTAACTCAGAAGTCTGCCATTCTGCACGATCAGGCTTAAAGCTTTATGTCCATCGGTATACTTATTTGAGCAGAGGTCGACTTCTGAGAGAGCGGAATTAACTCATTTTAATATTTCCTTTTACCCTTTGACATGACCTCTGAAGATTAAAGTATCTACTTTACTCAAAAATATAATCATTTTTAAGTGGTCCTGGGCATTATAATTGATGTAAATAAAATGGCATTTTGATATTAAATCACTATGTAGTCAAAAAAAAAAAATCAGAATAATTAAAATCAGAAAAATTACAATTACAAATTAGACGATTTGAACAGGTGGGTCAAAGTGATGTCTTTAGCTAAAGCATTTTAAAGATTTTTATTGAGTACGCCAGGTGTGAATATTTAGCATTTTGATTGGGATGGTCGGCTTTGCTGAAACAGATCTTTTTATTTTAGATATAAAGTGATCCTTATCTGCTCATCAAATGAGGTAAACACTAATATATAAAGCCTCAAACAAATAAATAAATATATTTGATTTAAAAACAATGTTTGACCAAAATGATGGTAAAAAATACTCCAGAAATATATTGCAAATAATCTATTGGGAGTTTTTTTGTCCCTAACATTGCAAAGGAATTTTGGCCCAACTTTATTTGCAACACCACTTTAGTTAATAGAGAATAACACTTAAAGCCCAAAAACAGCAATTCATTCATACTGAGGTCTGGATTGACTCAGTCACTTTAAATTGAATTTGACCTTTCATTCTTTTCCTGTTAAGTTGTTTTCATGTAGATCTTCTTCTGTGTTTTCACGCAAGCTTTCTGTTTGAAAGATTACATCCATGCATGAAAACTCATGAAAGTCAGTTTAAAATCAGGACCAGTCTGTATTCTCTTGTTGTTGTTTTTTGTAATGTCCCTGCACGAAAAGCTTCAGGATTTACCTTCATTTGACTTTTTTCTGTGTGTCAAATCATCAGCCAGCAGAACAGAGTGCGGCATCAATTGCTTACCTCGCGATAAGAGGAAAATCTGGCCTGCTTCTGGCTGAATCCATCAAAACCACGTTCGGGCTGTCAAACTAGTTCACGCACTTTAGGTTGTCTGTTTTAATATCCGAAAAAGAGATAACAGAAAGGATACAGAAGCGGAGCAAATCCCCTCAACTGCACTTTCTGTGAAAAAAAAAAAGAAAACGCCGCTTGCTTTAAGAGTGTTTGTAAAACTTGAAATTGTCATTCGGTGTGCAGAGTCGGAGCCACTTGCCGGAAGTGTCTCAGTTTAGGGCTTTGTTGGCTTCACCTCGAGCGTTTACACCTGTCTTCGGGTGTGACCACGTCTCTCCAACATCACTCCAGAGGGAGAAGCTGCTTTTGAAGGACGCAAAGCATTCAGATTTCTGCTTAACGTTTCATTTTCCATGTCACGTGTTTCCCCGACAGCTCCTGTGATGGATAGGCGATTTGCTTAATGTGCACCCTGCCTCTCACAGGTGGCAACTGGGAGAGGCCCCTCAACATTTCAAACATAAATAAATATTTCCTTGTCAGCCCGCCGTTTGAGGAAGGAATACAATCACAATGAAAGGCTTTAATGTTGAGGTTTTGTGCCCCTGTATCGTTGAATATTTGCGATCGGTACTAAAAATTGCCATATTTGTGATATTTGTGATATTGTATCTTCCCAGAGTCATCTTTACATGGAGGGTAAAGGGAGCAGGGTGGATTTTTATGGTTAGAGGTCCATTGATTTTCCAATTAGACCAAGAACTGATCTACACTAAACTTGATGCAGCATGCTAAATACATACAAAGCTGTAGCTGTGTCACGGGTTATAAAATGACATTTATGATCGGTACACGCACGTTCACACTGAGCACTACACCCCCAACCACAAATCTGACTATGCATGGAGGTAGTTTTTTTTTTTAATCTCACATTTAATTTATTATAGGTTCTTGACGTAAAGGGGATTAAAGAACCCCTCACCTCTTGTGAATAAACACAATAAGTCGTCACACTAATGTTACACAGGACAGACATCTGGAAAACATGATTTTGAATATTTAGCAGGCACATTGGAGAAACAGTAGTCTGTCGAGCCTAAACCACTTTCACACATATCCCTGGATGCTAGCACAGCTAGTTCAAGAGAGGACATTGAGAGATTTTGCAACACTCTAAAGCTCGCTAAAAAATCGTGACAGCATTTATTCTTCAATCGTCCCGCTGAAGATGTCAGAAATGGAAATTCAAGGCAGGACTCAGTTGCAGAGACCTTTTGCAAAAAACCTCAATTAAACAAAGGCACACTCGCACGGAGCGGAAGACAAGGCAAAATACAAAATAAGAACACTGAAGAAAATGAGGCAGACAGAGCTATGATCAAAGTATCAAATAATAATCTCTCTTGTGAGGCAGAACAAGACTGTGGATTAAGTACAAAATACTAACACTTGACGACAAGGATGCAAAAAGTCTGATAAAGTACCAAAATAATACTCACTCA
Source organism: Menidia beryllina (assembly GCA_013363375.1). Classification (NCBI taxonomy): domain Eukaryota; kingdom Metazoa; phylum Chordata; class Actinopteri; order Atheriniformes; family Atherinopsidae; genus Menidia; species Menidia beryllina. Next base: position 624,863 of record JABUIW010000065.1, read on the forward strand.
CTCATAATGAAAAGACTATGCACACATCATAATAATCGCCATTTAGATTTTACAACATGCCCGGTTAGAATATAGATTATATCCTCCTGAGACCCAAAGAAAAAAAAGTGTCTTCAAATTTCTTTTTTGTTGTGATTTTCCATGTATTTGGACCTAAAAAAGAACATTACAATTTAAATTTAAAAAAATATATTTTTAATTTTAATTTCATAGCATGTCCACTGTGGAGGACAACAGGACGATTTTCACGGGAAAATAGAACAGGCTTTAGATCATTAAATAATAAAAAAGAAGATGTCTTGAAAGGGATATTTACCTAAGAACTCTTAGGAAAAAAGTAAAGTTCCCAGCATGCAAACCTATCACATGGCACATCACTGGAAAGCCCAGGATGTCCTCTACAGAACACTATAGGGCTTGATAGGGTAACTCCAGATACTTAGGGGGGGTACAGGTGGACAAAATGTCCACTATAATGGACATAAATGAATGGGCCGGGTCTCAGGAGGATAAGGTGTATCAGACTACATTGTAGCCTGATGGTTAACTAAAATAATGAAGCTTTTCTCCAGGTGTGTTTGAAAAACTAACTGTACTGTCTGTAACATATTGTAACAAATTAGCTTTTAATAAAACTCAGGCACAAACGTTTGAGCTTACCGGAATTTTTAGCGGCCCAATATTGCTCAGATGTCCCAAAAAAGCAAACCGCTGTTTTGCGGGAGCCATGAGTGGGCCTGCACTGTACCGGTATACCAGCTGACACTCCCAGCTGTCGGCCTGTTAATCATCTGATAAAGTGCCAGCTGTTTACCTGCTTATTCATGGAACAGGTTAGTTTGATCCCTCGAAAAATGGTCACTTGAGACAGTGGAGGTGCATCCTAATGCTAGCTACAGCCCACACCAACGAACATGCACAGGCATACAGGAAGAAAATCTTACCGGCCCCACTGTTGTAGCACGAAAATGAATGAATCAGCATGCTTTTGATAAACCCACTGATTCCACGATCCAACTTATCAGCGCTGGGTTTTTTCCTCATGCTTTGGCATCTGTCAGATCAGCTTGGAGCGGGCCTCCTATCGGGTTTGTTTCCAGGAGGAAATGCTGCTATCTGCCCTGTTCTGAACATCAAAGTCAGGCAGAAAATGTTTGTTAGTTTGTTCACATTGCTGCTGCTTGGAAGCAGATTTTTTATAAGAAGTTGATGACCATAAAAAGAGAAAAAGAAAACACATCAGCGAACAGCGCAGCGCGTCCTTTTGATTTAACCGATTATTTTTTATTGCCCTGGAAACCACAGCGCATTCCATAACTATATTTCCATTTTTCGACTTCAACAAGAACACGTTTTTATTCTGCTTATGTTCTTCTTCATCTTTTCCTCCGCCTGTTTTTTTTATTCCTATCTTGACACATGCTCATGGTCCCCTGACCTTGTGGGCGAAATGTTTTGGGACAAAATGATGGCTGTTCGGTATTGAAAATGGGATTCCTCAATTCTAAGCCATTTGTGAGACCAGCTAAAGCTAAAGCTTGATTGAAACCGGGTCATCAGCAGGACAATGATCCCGAACACGGCAGCGACTCCGCGATAGAAATCACTGAACGAGAAAGGAATGCAAAGTTAGCGTCTGAAAGGGAGAAGAATCTAGGTGTTGCTGTAACCCAGTAATAACGGAATGCCTTTAAATTGAGACGAATCAAAGCAAGATGAAAATGGATTTTTCACACACTGCTTTTTTGCAATATCACTTTAGGTTTTTAGGAATGGATTATGGCTCAGGAGGCAATGCCACGTGTAATTTCTTTTCTAATCTTTCTTTAACTTAGTTTTTGTAGAAGCTATTTTTCGTATTTACATTAGTGTGAAGCTAAAATCCA